>KK115530.1:578009-618537 GCA_000611955.2 Stegodyphus mimosarum
AGATTCGACTGGAATGCTCACCAAGCATTTAATCTCCTATAGTCCCCAACGAGTGCACCTGAATTTTTTTAGACCCTGTGAAGAGGCAATGCCCATGGGTATTTAGACGGTATATATATTTTGAAAATATGTTTTAATTTTTTATGCTCTTTTGGAGCCAATCGCCTATGCTCACAATTACTTTGGAGCGCTATTAGTCTCAGTGTTACGTTTGACTTGTTACACCCGGACTTTAATTTTGTTGATTCTGGGAAGTCTGCTAAGATCCTGTGAAATTTTGAATCCCCAGAAATAAGCTTCACAGAAAAACAGTTTGGAAATTTAAAAAAGTTGGATAGGTTTCATGATATTATCAATAAGTCTGAATCGTTTATTAAGATCTATTATTGACGTATTTAGTCAAGACACAACTTTTGGGGGTTAGCTTGTTTTCATACAAATTCCCATATCTAAATTTGGGGTTATATGAAGCTGCACAGACATTCCAAAGATTTATTTTCGGGTGACCTCAAATTTTTTTTATGTTTGCTTAGATCACATTTTAATATTTAGTAATATCGAAGAGGAGCATAAAGCTCACTTAGGAATTATACTCGGAAAGTTAAATACATATGGACTAACTATAAATGTCTCTAAATGTATTTTTGGTGCAATAGAAATTCTTTTCTGGGGAAATTTAATTACTAGGGAAATTTAATTACTAGATGACGCCAAACCCTTGTCTGATAAAGTCGAATTTATTCTACATAACCCACAACCAAAAACGTTTAAAAACTTGCATAAATTTTTTGCATTTTTTAATGTTTTCTCTCGATTTTTGCCAAATATAGCAAAACATTAAGTTTTTTTACTTCTTGGTTAACAGGGATAAACAGAAATTTTATTATGCTTTTCAGATATTGCTCTTTATTTAGTTGAAAATCTGTAACTATCTGCCAAACCGAAATCCTCTTGAGAGGTTGGTGTTAAGGAAAGACGGATGGGAGGCCCTCAGACAACTCCGTAGTTGTTCTCCCTTCAAACGTCATCCGGATCGGAAAGACCCGACAATACCTATATGCCTAGATGGGAAGACACATGCCTGCCTTGTACCTCTCTTTTCTCAGAAGCCCAAACTGGATAATGGTTGGTGTCGCTAACTGTCGTATCGAAGGGCCTGGATTCGAATCCCAGAGAAGACATGGATGTCTATAAGTATCTGTGCGGCAAGGAAGCACTCAAAATATATAGCGAGTTGAAATTCTCTCGAGAGGTTGATGGAAATGAAAGAGGGATGAAAAACATTAGGACTGGATGTTCTTCCTAAGCTTAATAATTAGCTAGATTCACCATATTCCTGTGTGTTCTATACGACATTTCTGAAACGCTGCCAAAGCCAGAAGTCTCAAGGGTCAAGGTCGGGTGAACGTGGCCACCAAGCTGCTGGTTCATGACGGTTGATAATCCTATCACATTTTAAATGGATGTTTCGCAGCTCCTTCACTAGAATATAAATTGTGCTATCGATACACTCACGTTATTGAAGTTTTGGAATGATGTGGATGGGCAACAGAGATTCATACTTTTGGCCTCTGATGGAACAAGTAACAGGACACACAAGACGTAGTTCTCTGAAAAAGAGAGACAACGACAAGTGCTGCCGGTCACCAATATTGCGCAGTGATACTTTCAGTAAAGTTTACAGTAGTTTACGGTCTGTGTTTCATGACCATCTATTGTTCACTTTCATCCCAGCTAAAAATTGTAGGGCGAAAGCTTCTTGTTGTGGCAAATCAATGAAAAGCAAATCTTGAACACGTATAACATTTCAAGATATTGCGTAAAAATTTACGAACCATGCTAACTTGCAAGTCTAGCGACCAGGAAACCCTCTCGTGCACTGCAGCTACCCTGCAGCTTCCCACACCACTGCTCTTCTGTTCCTGCAATGCTGTAGCCACATTTTCCATTGACATCAATATTTTTTTCCCATTTGCTAGGTTTCACATCCCATGAATCGGTCTGTTCGTTTTTTTCATAGATCATTTGCAGACATTGAACCGTATCTTAAGCACTTTAATGATTTTATATCCTAGACCAATTAACATACAATCTCCTTCCGACGAAAAGACTAGACGAGGAGAACGCTATCATTCAGTGACAGTGTCAGGACGAGGAACTGAGATGCAGAGTAATGGGACTTTAATGGGCGCATTTACTAATTAATTTCGAGCGAGACTTAGTGGCGTATTTTTCTCGTCAGCAAACAGAGTTCCTTTGTTGGACGAGTAAAGATCTACCGGTGCAATTTGAATGTACTTTTTCTCTTTCGCCAAGCCGAATTCTCTGGTTCACGTATATTCCAATGACATGTACACTGCACAAAAAAAGGGGGGACAGTTCTGTATCTGCTGTGCTACTGGGCCGATTGGCGGAATTCAAACTACGTTTTTTATGTCTGGAAAGCACGACTTAGGATATATATTAGATTTATGTATAGCAATGTTTTAATACAGGTATTTTGACACAAATCGGACTTTTTCTGAATGGCATGCCAATTTTTTTTTTAAATTTCGATTCTACGATTCAAATTATGCCTAAATATTAAATTTTGTAAAATTTGGTACGAAGTTTACTGAGAAATTAAAAAATTTATCTTGGCGCAATGAGATACATTCCGCAAGAGAAGAAGAGGGGAAAAGTGGTCACGTGGTTTAAGAACAACAATCTCCGCACGTCCGCAGTCTACGAGTCTATAGCCGATGTACCACTAGAATTAATTGATTTTTCTAATTTAGAAATTTACAACTATTGTGAAAAATTAAAAAGTACTCTTGGAAGTTATTTCTCTTTTCTTGATGTTAATAAAAAAGGTCTTCTCTTATTCAAGGAAAAACACGTTAATAACATTTGTTTTAAAGAAATGCCGGATAACAAGGTACTTCTAGCAAGCTGTGTTAAGGCAGAAATTAAGAAAAGAATTAATTATAAAACGTCTGTGAAAATTTCTGCAGAAAATGAGGTAAGATTCATAAATTTTTTTTATGCATAATACTTACCAGTATTCATCTTTTACTTTATTAGGAATATTAAGTGTATATCAATAGATGAAAAATATTCCCGAGACCTTGAATAATGTTTTCAAAACTGTACAATGTAAATATTTGTTAATAGTTCATGAATACTTGTTCTAAATTATTGAAACAGTTGAATTTATGCAAGATCTGCTTATTTGCAAAACTATTAACACCAAGCCAATTTTCTCTTATTAATTACAGTGCCATAGAACATGCTATATCACTAAATTTTTATTAATTTCATCACGTTGTGTTTTAAAAATGCGGGTGTTATAATCAAGTTTTAATCAATACGCATAAATGTAGTATATTTTATCGCGTTCTACTATAAAATAAAGAAATATCTATGACCAAAAAATTATTAATTTCACAGCTAAAATTACAGCGAACTCAGTTGTGCAAATCCATACAATTTTCTTTTTGACATTTATACTCTAATATAAAAAATACATGTTAATCTGAAGTTTATGCCATCTGTAGATTGAGTCAAACAATTAAATTTCAAGGGGTACAAAATTATGTATTAATTTTGAACTGTGTATAATATTAATATCACTGCCGTCACATAATTTTAGGGCAGCTGTATTTATAATGTGCCAGACATTTGAGTATAATATTTTGAAAACCATCTTATTGTGCTTGTCAGGCGGATAAAATTGTGACTTAAAATTATAATAGTCATTATATTTTTCTTTTCAGTGTAGAACAACAACATACATGAACATTATTTTATGCATTTCCTTCTGCAGTGTAGAGATTTATTATTGCAAATGATTCATGAGATTTCAAAAAAGTACTGGAAATAATTTTTAAAATAAAGTTAATTAATACTATATGAAATAAAATAGAAAGCTTTCAAATTTTACTGATAAAACTATAAATGTTCAATGTGTGTTCTGGTTTTATGATGTACATAGAAATGAGTATCACAATCCTCTCAACATGTATTGTAACTTTTTCTACATTGTTTCTTTAGAGATTCTTGGCCATCTAAAGTTGTTGCCTTTATATAGGCAAGTATTATTCTTAAAGTATCAATACTATCTCATATTCTGGTGGCTTGTTGGAATATACTGTTGCCGAATATCCGAATTTTCAACGTATCTATCACAGCACAAGCTTGTTTGTTTACATTAGCAGTTCTTACATCACGTGACCTCTGACGTCATCGAAATGTATCTCATTATTTCAATTTGCGCCAAGAATTATTCACTTGGTAAACTTCTTAATTTATAGCAACTTATTTTCCTTTCCTTTTTTTCATCACACACGAGAGGAAAAAAAGGTCACGTTCATTACTTTCAAATAATTTTAACAAAGTGCGTAAACCACATTTGCCGTTACTATCGCTTGTAACGAATATGCCAAATTTCAAAATACGCCAATATGTAAATTCACATATATCTTATGAAATTTTGAATAAAAGACTCTAATTTTTTGTAAGTGTGCCTAGAAATACATCTACTTTAAGATGACGTTGAAATTTTGATAGGCTATAATACAAAAATGTTTTCGAAATCTATAAAAATTACTTTAAAATAAAAATTTTAAAAATAAATCTTAAAAATGGGCGGATTAAATTTGAATTAAGCCCAAGTTTTGAATTCTGAAAAAAGGAATCAAATAAGTTTAATAAAAAGAGAGATAGTAATAAATATATATCAAATTCAATTAACAATGAGGACCTAAAATTTTGAGAGCTAATTTTTTAAAAACTATTCGCGCGATTTTTACAAAACTTGACATTGTGGCATAATTTGAGTCGTAAATTCGAAATGGAAAAAACTGCGTGTCAGAAATTTCAGAAAAAAGTCCGATTTTGTGGCAAAATATTTATATTAGAATAATGCTATATATAAATACAATACATATCCTAGGTCGCGCTTTGGAGACAATGAAAATGCAAGTTGAATTTCGGCAATAGGCCCGGTAGAACGGGAGATATAGAACTGTGCCCCCTTTTTTTGGTCAGTGTACATATATCCACGTAATCTAGTTCTGGGCTGTCGTTCCTACTTTCCAGCGTTTGAAAATTGGGGCATTATAAATTTTGTTTTTACCATTGTTAATGAAAACTAATTTTGAAAGTTTGAAAATCTTTTTTGGCTTTTTAAGCTGCGAGTTAACGAAACTCAACAACCGATCTTCAATTACTCAATTAAACTTTTAATAAAGATCACCAGTGGCTAGCATCGCTTCTCGCTCGTGATTACATCGAATGACGCTACATTTTTCCTCTTGCACTTCCTTACACCAATTAGACCTACATAAACCTACATCTAAACTTTCATCAGCAACTTTTCTCACGATTCCGTGGTTAAATCTTGGAGAATAGCCGTGTAGGTTTTCGAAAATCGTTTTATCCGTAATATTGTTGATATTATCATTTAACTTCCTTTCAATTTCTTTTATTCGTAAATCCCAATCTTTATGGCGCGAATCACTCATGGATGTTGTAGTCGTGGATGGGATTGCTCTATTAGTCTTTTCTACCATCCCGTTAGACTTCGTACGATAGAGTTTAACATACTATGATTAATTCCGTTTTCACGACAGTACTGCTCGGACTGATGCGGTGCATAACACCTTCCTCTCGCCCTGACGATTCTATCAGGGAATCCAAATTCATCAACAAAACCTTTGACAGCTTTTTAAAATGTGTAGAGAGGACGTATTTTTTATACAAAAGAGTCTGGTAAATATTTTATCTATCATTTCCTGTAAATCTTGATTTCCTCTTGAACTTTGCACAAATGGGCCTAGGTGATTCAAGTGTATAATTGAGATTGATCTCCTCGCTGGTCAAATAGGGTGCAGATAATCTATAGGGTCTAATAAGGTGTTGTTTACTCCTGGGATTTTATTCATTAGGCACTCAAAATACACAGATATATATTTCCGCAAGTAACGTTTTATGTACGGAAACCAGTATAGATCTTTGATTTCATGGACAGTTCTGCCCAGTGAGAAATGTCCCATTAAGTCGCGAAATTTTGCAGCCAAGCTTTTTCTCGTACTTTTGGGGAATACATAGGGCGACTTTCCGTTTCGCTTTTCGTTGACCCTCCGGTATACTCCGTTCCTTTTAAAAACGTAGTTTGTAATTTCTATATTTCTTTTCTTGTTCTCTCGTGTTCTTTTTTAAAGATGTCTATTAGTTTTCTTAAATCTTTATCAGCGTGTTGGATAATCAAAATTTACTGTTGTTCGCTTAGAATAAGGTATACTTCAAACTAAGGTATACTTATGAGACTCGTCATGATATTTTCCGGTTCTAAAACAGGAGCTTTATTTGTACAGAGGCTGTTCGCACATTTTTTCGACGATGCATATTGTATTAACAAAACTAAATTACATAAAAGTCTTGTGTTTTAAATGTTCTATTTGACATCCCTTATTCTGAACTATCTTTCGACACCGCAATTTCCAGGATAATAATGCTTCTTGAAGTGTCAGATGAGGTATTCTATCCCATTCCTCCTGAACAGCTTTCCAGAGTCCTGTTAGGGTTTTGGGACAACGTTTGGATAATGCAGTTTTTAAAAGTCCGAAAGCACAAAAATCCATAGGTGACACATCGGGAGATTTAGTAGGGATATCAGTGAAGGGTATGGCCTTGATACCAGTTTTGTTCCATTTCTTTTAGGAAATTTACAGTGGATTTTGATGTGTGACTGCTAGCTTTGTTCTGATGGAGTCTCACAGATGGATGGCACTGTGGATAAAGCGATGGCATTTCATTCAGAAAAATTGGCGATAAAATATGTTCCTGATAGTATTTGGAGTTAATCTTGACATTTTTTTGCACTCTCTTTATTTTTAACTTGCCAGTATAAGAAAAACCAGCAACAATCATGAATCCCTTAGAAAAACTTTCTTTCGATTCTTTGAATCATGTACTTGAATTTTTTTCTCCCCTTTTATGATACTAAATGGCTCTTTTTTTTGTTACAATCATTTAAATACACCCATGTTTCATCTATTGTGACAACTGTTTTCCATTTTTCTTTGGATAAGTGTTTCTCATATAGAATTCTGCAGCGTGTCCTGCGTTGAGCGATATGCTTTGGAAGAAGACAATGCACATTGCGTTTTTTCGCTTTCTTAAGATTTAAATCAACGTTTATCATTTTGTTTACAGTGGACACCGAGCATTTTAATGATTTTGCAACTGTCCTTTGACTAGGAGGATTTTTTTTAACATTAAAGAACGTACCTTTGCAATAGTCGAAGATGTCCGTTTTTTCCTTGGATACTTGTTTGGAATTTTTGTCCTATTTGAGACTCCAATTTGACTTTTTTTTTCCTTTCTTGTTGACGATATTACCTATCGACGCTTTAGATATCACAAAACCATGACTCTCACATCGTTTTTGGATAACGGAGTATGCATATTTCTCTTCGGAAAGAGCATAAATGTAGCCTTTGAACCACTGCTTTGTTAAATTCGCCATTTTGAATAAAAACAAAACTTTCAAGCCACAGGCGATAATTTTGACTTTTAAAAACATAGTACAATTTCAATTACTTCTTTTGCAGCAAACGATGTTTTATTACCGCTTACCAAAATCGTCTAAAAAATGTGCGAACAGCCTCTGTATGCCCTTTCATTTCACTTGCTTCACTTGGATACGGACAGTCTTTTGAAATATGGCCAAAAGATTACATGAAAAACATTTGGGTTGACCCAGATCATTATGAAAAAAATTTAATTATCCTCGTATTTATGCATAGGTGAGCTATTTTGATAATATTTAAGGCTTCTCATCATGTCATTGTTTTTGAATTTATTAGGATCGACTTTTCTCCAGTTACGAGAATTATTACTTACAACACATTACTCGCGGAATGATTTTAGAATCATCCCAAGGCCATAACTTAGAACCAACTTTCAAACGTTTTCGCATACATTTAATTTTTCAGCTAATTCGTTCGCGCTTACTTATTTGAGCCATGAATCAATAAGATAAATGTTCTAGCACTGAATAACCTTAATTCTCAAAATACAGAAAATAATTTTTTTCCTCAAAGAACATCTTGATCACTGATATGTGTATCTGATCTCGGTGCTTCCTGCGCTATGGATGATTATGTGAATCTGGATTTTTTTAGCAGTTGGAGCGAAAGAGTAAAAAATGGTGATTGAGTGATTGGAGAAAAAGTTGATTGTAAGGTCGTATAAATGTCCGATTTGTGAAACGAGTATGAAACTGGAAGAACGAAAGAACTGTGTAAACAGCTTTGAGTGGATGTGTAAGGGAGGAAAATATGAGCATCGAATTACAAAGTCAGTCCTCAAGGATTCGTGGTTTGCGAAGAGTAAATTAAGCATATGTGGTGTTTCGCGAGTTAGGCATATGCAGTTAGGGTAAATGCGGGAGTGATTTTATACAATCGGAATTACATATTACTAAAATACTGTACCAGATTGGAAGAGGTTTTGTACAGAAGTGTACATGGAAGAAGGCATGTATGATTGAAGGAGAACGTGATGTTGGGTGGGGAAGGCATGACTGTGAAAATTGATGAAAGTAAATTTGGTAAGCAAAAATATTATAGACAGAAAAGAGTGAAAGGGAAATAGGTGTTTGGTTTGCATGAAACAGAGATGAATAAATGTGTTTTTAGAGGGGTTGAAAGCAGAGGTTCCGAGACATTGTTAGAAATTATTAAGCAGAATGTTCTTCCAGGATCAATTGTTATTTCGGATTGCTGGAAAGCCCATAGTTGTCCGAAGGATATGCGCTTCTTAAAGTAAATTATAGATTGCGTTTTAAAGGTCCGGTGACAGAGGCACATATCAATAATATTTAGAGCACTTGGGAAGAAATTAAAACAAATTTCCGTGTTTCTCTGTAGGCAAAAGGAGAATTCGATTCCTACCTGGCTAAGTATATGTGGAGACGGCAGGAGAAGAATCCGACACGTGCAAGTTAATGGAATATTTCTGATTGAGATGTCAGCAATACATTCCGAAAAAGGAAATAACAGAAGGTAAGTTTCAATTATTATTACTGGCTTAAGTAAAATATCAGGTGATGAATTTCTGCAATTCTGTTATTTTTAGATGAGAACAGATTGCTGAGTGTATGGGCAATGCAGAGATTGTACAACTGTCTGGTTTTATAAATGAAATGAGATCGCCGTGTACATGGGCAAATCCAAGGTTGTGCGTAATGCCGAAGTTGTGCGTGATGGCAAGTTTGTGCAATTCTCTGATTTTTTAAACGAAAACAAATCCATGTTACATGAACAATTCTTAGGTTGTGCGCAATACCGAGTTTTTGCAATTATCTGATGATTTCCAATTGAAAATAGATCGCTGTGCACACGCGCAAAACGAGGCTATGTGGGATGCCGAGTAGTACTGCAACGTATTTTATGTGCACTGTTTAATATGTCGTTTGTGTATTTTAAATTTGTATTCTTGTTTTAATTGTAAATTATAGTTTAGTCACCTTGTTTCTTTTTCTTTTTTTTTAAACTGCATTTTTAATTGCTTTCTTTTTATACGCTGAGAATGTTTTCCAACTTACAATAAATATCGAGAGTTCGACGATCTTTTTAAGAACAGTAGAAAACTGAAAACTCGGACAAGATAGATAACTATTCTTTATTATTTTAATAAGCAGTGTTTGCTATTGTAATTGCACTTGATAATATGTGTTCTACTTTGGAGCATTGATTACCGATCCAAATTTGAAATTTTTATTTTCTCGTCTTACTTTTCTGATTATGAGAAATTAGATTTTTCAGTTATTAATGTATAGAATTCTAATATGCATATAAAGAATTTGTATAAAGTTTAAAAACAAAAAATGTTTAAAAGTACTGAAGCCGATGAAATACAAGTATGAAAGGCTGCAACTTTGCTTACTGTTTTAATTATTTGTAGACCTGAATTTCTGTATCACGTTAATTTTAAACATAAACAATTTATTATACTTATTTTTAATAAGACCCAAGCTTAACTGTTAAAAACATAAATTGAAAATAAAGGCATCTATTATTTTATTATCTCATTTTACTATTCTGTTTACATAAAATAACACTGTTTCACTACTGTAAAACTTAAAACTTACTATTCTGTTTATGTTTAATCATATCTCAGTGCTCTCACTGGCGTCAAAAAAGTTCGCCAAATTTTGAAGGTGGGTTAACTGAAATTGTTTCAAGGAGACTTAAAACAACTGGTGACACCGTTATATAATCAACTTGCTGGACGGTACTACTGAAACAGAAAACTTGGTAGAGGCAAGTTAGCTGTTAGCATCAAAATTCCACCATTTTGAATTGAAAAGACCGAAATATGATTTTACCAAGTAAAAAACCCATTTCTGGTTTCCGATATTAAGGCATTTGACACGAAATGCAACTATTTAATCACCTACCTGGAACCTCGATACACAGAAAATGTATGGGATATTATTAAAGATGATTCTAAGCAAAAACACACAGCTGCAAAAGAAAGACTTTAAAATACTTTCAAAAAGATGGAGAATAAGAGAAAAATTCGCTCAATTACTGAATTAGAATTAGGTGACGCGATGCGCATCCATTTGTTACGAAAAATACATTTATTTGGATGAAAACGATATATATGACAAAGTGCTGCGCACCTTGTGGCTGGGTAAAATGCCAGATTCTGTTAAAAACATCCTTATTGTGAGTGAGGAAACTCTGGAGAAGATCGCGGAGATGTCATACAAAATTGTGGAAATAACTTCTAGATCCCTAGAATTTTCTGCTATCCACACGAAGTCAGCTGGCATTGATGATGTAATCGCAAAAATTTCTTCACTTGAACTAAAAATACCAAGTATGCAGTGTGAGCAAAAACACTCCCGTAATCCTAAATCGGGTTACAGTCATTTAAGGGAAAGTAGCCGTAGTAAATCCAATATGAGACATGATCTGACAGACAAGTTGTGTTTTTATCTTTTCGTTTCGGTAAAAAGTGTTTCCCTGCGAAAAGTGTCCAACCTTGCAGTTGGAGTAATTCGGGAAACCGGTCCCGGCAGTAGATGTGGCGGTAAGTTCTGCTGTAGAGGAATCCAATTACCGCAAATCCGTCTATTTGTAAAAGAAAAAAACGGGTTGCCAATTCCTCGTTAATAGTGGTGCTGATATGTCCATTGTACCGCCTTTTAAAACTGGTTCTAAAGATTGTGATTACAAATTATATGCAGCAAATGGTACTGAAACATCCACATACGGTGTAGAAATGCTTTTATTAAACGTGGGCCTCCGCTGCCCATTTCAGGGGCCATTTGTTATGGCTAAAGTTTCTAAAGGCATACTTGGAACTGATGTTTTAAATAAATTTCATTTGTTTGTTGATATATATAATAGAAAATTAATCGATGGTGAAACCAACCTGTCAGTCAATGAAGAAGTTACAGTCGTTCAAAATGATAATTTAAGTAGAGTCAACAAGCCATCAAAATACTTTCAATTGTTAAGCAAATATTCCGATTTAATAAAACCTATTTTGTTTAGTAAAGTCGTAGAACACAGCATTATTCATTATATAACTACCATACGCTAACCTGTGTACTCAAAAGCTAGACAGCTAGATCCTGAAAAGCTCAAGCTAGCAAAGTAAGAATTTAATAATGGATAATAACGTTATTCGGCCATCAAAATTTCTGTGGCTAGTCCCCTCCATTTGGTTAGTAAGAAAGGTGATACATTGGCCATTGTGGGGATTACAGACGTCTTAATGTACAGGCCATACTTGATAGGTATCCCATCCTCAGAATTGAAGATTTCCATTATATTTAAAAGATAAAACCCGATTTTCTAAAATTGACCTAGTGGAGGCATATTACCAGATACCTATTGCCGAAAACTGAAGACAGCTCTAATAACACCTTTAGGTATCTACGAATTTAACGGGAGGAGACTTGAACTCCGTCATGCTCCGTCAGCCTTTCAATACTTCATTACAGAAATGTTGCATGTATTAGATTTTTATTCCCATACCTTTATCTTATCTTAATTGCTTCTTCATTAGGGGAAGAGCATAAGTTGCGCCTAAAATTAGTTTTCGACTGATTACAGCAGTATGAGCCTTGTATTAATATAGCCAAGTCGGAAATAGGGCTTGCTTAGGTAGAATATTTGGGTTACATCGTAACCGTTGAAGGTTCCCGTCCACTGCCGGAAAAGGTTGAAGTAAAACCGCAATTATAAATTGCTCATAACAATACATGAGCTTCGTACACTTCTGGGCATGATACATTTTTATCGCCGCTGTTTGAAAAATGATGCAGAAACTCAAGCAGTCCTAAACGAATTCTTGAAGTATGCTAAAGAAAGATCGTCGTAAAGTTCCATGGACAGACGAAAGCATTCGCCAATTTCAGAAGTGAAATTTGATTTAGCAAATGCTGCCCTTTTCTGTTTTCCAAAACCTGGCTTACCTTTATCTTTGTACACAGTCTCATCAGTCTTTGACGTAGGATCAGTATTGCAACAGTTAGAAGAGAAAGATTGAAAAACCTATTGCATTCTACTAAAAAAATGATAATAAATGATGCACAGAAGGCTTATAGTACCTATGACAGAAAATTATTAGGAATATGTCTTTCTGTCAAGAATTTTAAACTATACTGAAAGGACGCGAGTTCATCATACTTAGTGATCACAAACCACTGGCATATGAATGCAAATAAAAGAATGAGAAGGCATATCCTAGACAACAATGCCCACTTCAGTATATATTGGAATTTTCAAGTGATATTCGGCATATTTATGGCAAGGAAAATTTAGTTGCAGATGTTCTGTCTGGAACTGAAGCAGTCTCAGTCATTGATTATGATGCAATAGCAGATGCTCAAGAAAACATGAATTGCAACATTTAATGACAGGTAATATAAGTTCTGAAATATAAATCATATAAATTACCATATGGGAAAATATTATGGTGTGACAACTCAACAACCAGTATCAGACCTTTTATTCCAAAGCAATTCAGACAACAAATGTTTCATCAAATTCATAATTTTGCTCATCCGGGCATCAGATCAATGTAAAAGACATGACTGAAAAACTTATCTGGCCAACTATGAAGAACGGAATTCGTGAGTGGACTAAGACGTATTAACTGTCAAAGGGGCAAAGCCAACAGACATACAAAATCTAAAATGTCTGAGTTCTAAGCACAAGATGCTAGATACAATGTTGTGCATGTTGACCTAATTCGGCCATTACACCATCCGAGAGTAAAAAGTATTGTCCGACATGTAGTGACCGATTTTCCTGTTGGGCAGAAGTAGTTACTTCACCAGACATCACAGCAGAAATAGTAGCGAAAGTGTTTTTTGAACATTGGATTAGCAAATTTGGTGTGCCTGGTTCCATAACCTTGGATCAAAGAAAACAATTTGAGTCGTAGCTTTTCAGAGGCCTTGCAAAAACATGTGGCGCTAAAGTTTTACCTACTATTCCATACCACCTACAATGCAACGGGAAAGTTGAGCTGCTTCAGAGACTTTAAAAACTGCAATAAAGGCTCAGACAGAATCCTACCAGACAGACAGAATCCTACCAACTATTTTTCTAGGATTACGACCTGCAATACTTTCTGATACTAAAATCACTCTGTAGCTGAAATAATATATGGTATGCATATAGGGTTATCAGGTGAGATTTTCGACCAGCTTAAACTGAACCTGAATCATTTGTAACGAATTTACAAACTTTTATGGATCAACATAAACCACTTAAATTATCAATTAGTAAGGAATAAAAAATATTTGTGCATAAAGACTTGAAATCATGTTCTCGTGTGTTTCTGAGAATTGATCATGTGAAAAAAGTACTTGAGTTGGGAGAAGCTGCTTCTTCGAGTGGTGCAAACACCAAAGTATCTGGTGTGGGGAGACATACCTCTATCGATTAAATAGTTGCTTTCGAATTTACTGCAAAGTAATAGAAGTGCTTCTAAATGTTGGTATAGTCACTGAAATGACAAAAGTTCTCAGCGTAAAAATACCTTGACCATATAGCATTTCTCTTACAAACGAAACATGTAAGACGAGTTGTCGAACGGATTAGCATGTAAACAAAAATAAAGTTAAACATGTAAAGGCAGTGCGCGTCTTAAGGGTATCATAGCAAATTTTTAAAAGAATACAAAATCATAAACGGATCCAAAATGTAAACCAGGAAATCTAGGTACCAAATACACAGCGCTTACTAAATTACCGGATACATGCGAATGAAATCATAGATATGCTAGCGGTACCAAAAGAAAAGGGGGTTCAAAATTGGTATTAAGAAATTCTCGAATGAAATATTTTCCGTTCTTGGCAAACAGAAGATGTGCACGAAATCTTTAGCTGCTCCTGGGCGCTGAAAACCCTAGCTACGACCAAGGCCAACTACATATCTAGTTAGATCTAGTTGGCCTTGCTACGACTCTGCTTGGTGGGTGGTGGTGGGGGTAATTGCCCATAGCATATCACAAGTGGTCAGTTTCATTCTAACAGAAATTGAAATATCATAAAATCTAACACTCGTCAAAGGCCATTTTTCTACTCTCCATTCCATAGAAATGGGTTCAAAATAATGCAATGTGCAAATGATGCATCTTGACAAGCCATTCTAGATTTGTAATGTAGTTATTATTGATCATTATTAATCTTGGGACAATCCTCGACGCAATTTTTTAATATGAATAACCGAAATTTTTAATTCATATTTTTTTAAATGCATCTAACCTCTATGAACTATCCCATAGTTTGTAAAATAAACAGTAATATTTCTGCAATTTATAATAATGTCGAGGCTTAACTAACAGTTTACTTATATCAATTTCCGGTTTCTTTGAAATTTTCATTGAGTGGCATCAACGTTTTCGTCGAAAAAGTGCCGACGATTATAATTGGTGTTTAAATCATATAATTATTTAATATATTATTTAAATAAAATAATATATATATAATTGTTATTTTCTGTTCCAGAAATCGTCCAGTTAGGAAAATCATGCCTTCCTATAAAGGTAAAATTGTTGCTGTTAAAACCTGTCAAATCATTTTCCAAAGTTTACTTGAACTGTGACTTAGCACTCTTTCATTCAGGTGTTACTATACCTCATTTAAAAAGCACCGTTTCATTCAGGTGTTAAATTATGAGAATTATTCCGCATTAAAAACTGTGATATTGTTATGATCATGAAAACTCTGATAGTTTCCGATCCAGAGCGTTTCAAATCTGTTTTTTAAAAAACAATTTAGCTAAGTTAATTGGAAAATTTATGTTTAGTTTTTTATTAAAATTGTATCACATCAAGCTTTTGTTTTCCATCTCTCTTTCTCTAAATGTATTGCAATAGTAACTAAAAACCGCTCTAGTTTACTTACTGTTTGAGCAAAATCCAAAATTTTACAAATTGAAAATGCGTATGGAATGATTAGCGATTTTTAGAAAACATGTATCTTAAATCCAGATATAAAGTTATAATACAATAGAATATGCGGATATTTATGTATTTATTTTCTTAATTTAATGCTTTTCGCTTGAAATTCGATTGGTTAAATATTTTGCTTTACATTTTGCAAACTATGTAGTAAGTCTCAAACTAAATGTTTAAAAATTTTGGTATCCTAAATGTTGTTCTCTTGCACATTTGGTATGGGTATTGATCCTGCATTTTGTACGTCATTATTTGTATTTTGGTGTGTCTTATTTCATTTGTGCAATCACATGTGTTCTGTGATGTGGTTTTCATATTTCAACATATGAACTCCGGCTTTATGAATTGTAAATTAACTTGAAAAACATATTGAATTAAAAAAAGTTATACTGGAAATTGTCTGGATTTTTCCAATAAATGCCAAATTATTTTTTTCACTGCATCAGTGCCATCTTTGAGATGAAATTGGTACTTTGGAAATTAGTGCCATCTTTGAGATGAAATTGGTTTCTTCATGAACTGCTGTTTAATGAGGTATTTTTAAGAACAGGTTAGTCCATAAAGTGAGAACTCTTGTATGGAAAGGTTTAATTAAATTAAGGTGTAAGATATGTTTAAATTGCTGGGAATATTTAATATTATAAATAGTATTCTGCAGTTTTGTTTGTATGTTTGTGTCAGGAAGTACTAATGTAAAGCTTCCCAAACTTATTTCCTGAGTTAGGAAATATAATTGTTTTCAAAAAACAGGAAATTTTTCATATATAGTTTGATCCATGTAAAGTGTAAATGACAAAAGCTATGTAAAAATGCAGCAACAGAAAATTGCAAAATCATTAAAATAGTAAAGGAAAGTTAAAAGGATATAAAAGTAGTAGAGAAAACATTACACTGATGGTGAGTTTCAAATTTATAATTTCGAAGGTGATTTTTGATGCACCAGATTAAATCAAATTAGATACTTTTTTACTTTCTTTCTTTTATGAAAAAGTTGTCAATGCATTAGTAACTTTGTGATTTGGGAAGAAAAAAGTTTATTTGCTTATCTTTACGACTCATGGTTATTGTTCTGTTTGTAAATGTTGCTAAACAAAAAAAAAAAAAAAAAAAAAAAAAAAAAAAAAAAGCATACTTTCTGATTTTCAGCATTCTCATCAAAAAGTCATGAATTCATTTACCATATGGAGATCATAAACTAACTTGTTGCTGACTAATTTTATAAATAAAATATATAACTAAATAATGTCTGGAAGACAGCAACCATTTTCAAAATGGCAGTATGCTAAGAATTTCATTCAAGAGCAATCCATAAAATTTAAAGAGCAAGAAATGTCAGTGAAATGCCTACATTTTTTTAGAAATTCTTCTTTTTTGTGCTGTTGTTTTTCCCATATACACATCAATCTATTTTTACTTAAAGTAACATCAGAGAATTGCTCAAATTCGTCATCTGTATAACTTCAGTATGCAGGGGAAAGAAAAAAATTTACCTAATCTTTTAAGTTTGTCACAATTCAAAAACAGATGTGAATAATTGATCAGAATGTTGAAAAACCTTCATTTTGATAGTTTCAGATTTATTTTGAGTTCTACATCTTTGATTGTGGGGTCACGCTGCTGAAGTTTTATACTTTTCCTAACTTTGTGTGATAAATATATGCATCTTTGCATAACTTTATTCAGTCTTGAAAAGAGGGGACATGTATTGTATACCTATTTCTTCTAGAACTGCCATTTTGATGAAAATATGATGATCTTTTGATGAAAATAAGTCAAAACATCTAAACTGGTCTCATAAAATTATTGTATTTATTCTATAACTTTATTATGAGACTGTATTTAAGGATGCCTGCTTCTCTTTTCTCCTGTTTTTCCCAGCTAAATTTTTTGCTTTAGTGCTATGATGCATGAACTTGATAAAAATGAATCTGGAGAAGAAATGTTTGATGAATAGAAAGATTATGTTCTACAAAAAATATAAAATAATTGATGAAAAACACAGTAAAGACAGACTTCGGTTTTGTTGCAAAAGGTTGCAAAAACTAAAAAGTTGAAAATACACCTGCAAAGAATAAATGGGAAAAAATGAAATCATGACAAAGTATTTGACATCATACAATACTTCTGATGCATCATTTCAAAGAATGAAGATGTTTCAAAATATAACATGATATGTACACATATACCTACAAATAGTCACACAGAACTGTATATTTTGTATGCAATTCATTTCAATTTAATGAAATTTGTTAACTTTTATTTTGACATCATTAACTACTGAAGGAGCACCAAAGTATGACTCTCGTCCTGGATTTACCTTTCGAAGTTTGGTATCATAACTTTGTAGTGACCTCTCGGTGACAGCGCAGACCCCACAGTCCCTGCCCGGCTTTATACGTAACCTCAGCAAGGACGAAAACTAGAAAAAACTAAATACGAAAAAAAGGGTCACTGTGTCATCTTTGCCTCGGGGCACCACTCCCTCAGTGGAGAAAATTCGTTCTTGGTGCCATGCCTTACTCCGTCAGTCCCCGTCACTGGGACTCTGAAGGCCAAACCCCCATCGAGAAGGTGGACATCACCTATGAATGATATAGCTCCACCACAGCCAGAGAAACAGACACGGCAGTACCAGTACGGTCCCTGCCAAGCCTGAACCAACCTGAGAATAAACTCGGGCTCTAGTCCTGTGAAGACAACCTATTTACCCCCGTGGTTGAGACTGCCTAAGTACAAGTCCTAGTCAGTACTTCCCAGGAATTCTCTCGAGTCAACTCCCGGGGGGGGATCATTAACTACACATAACTTCATGAATATGTGTTCATGTTTTTAACTCATGTTTAAGTTGCAACTCCAACATTATATAATTACTGATTAATCCAGAAGCCAATCAGATTAACTGGGCCATGTCCGAAAAATTTTTTGAGAGAAATGATAGAAAAACACTATCACTGACCATTAATATAAAACAAAACTGTGCAGGAAATATAAAAATGTTAAAATGTCATAAAAATGTAAATGTCTGCAGAAAATATAAAAATATATTATTGATTGATGAATTTAATAATAATATGAATTATTAAATTATGATGACCAGAATTTAATAATAATATGAATAGCAAGCAAGATAATAAGAAACAATCTTATTGTCTTACTTGCTGTGAAGTAATGTTCTGTGCTGAAGATTAGTTCATTCGAGCAAGTTTCATTAATTATATTTTACATTGCTTCATATTTATTAAGAATGAATTTGCTGTAATTTGATTTAGGGCCAACATTATGTTTGCAACAACATTTATCTTCACTTAACCAAATATTTAAAAACAATTTCGAGAGTACACTGTACCGTGATTGATTTCAATGTTAAAACATTTTTGGGCACAAGTTCAGTTGACGAAAATCCAAGGACTTAATGACATTTCACGGCAACTGATACCTAACGTGTTCAGACTGTCCTGTGAATTTATATCACATGACCAGATAGAAAACAAAAAAGTCTAGCAGAAAATTCTAATATGGTTAAAAGAGGCTGTGCTTAGGGAGAGACCTGAATTATGGGGGGAATCAGATCTGGATGTTGCATGATGATAATGCTGCAGCTTACGGATCACTCCTTTACCTTACCCACCTTGTTATCTGGACTTGTTCCAAGTAGGTTTTTTTCTCTTTCCTAAACTTAACCACTTTGAAAGGATGTCATTTCTAGTCCATAGAAAAAATTCAGAAAAATGCAACAATAGTATTGCACGCCATCGTAAAAAGTAATTTTCAGCAGGCATTCAGAAAGTGGAAGAAATGGTGGCAATGATGTGTTTATTGCTTTGAAGGGGATGATAGTGGAAAGTTGGTATAATTAGCAATAAAACTGGAATAGTAAGATATCGTTCATTTTTTTAACAAGCCTTATATATCTTTGGCTACAATGTAAATAGTTAGTATCACTAAGTGAATGGGAGAGTTTTTTTTTATAAATCATAAACAATGCCGTGGGTTTTTTTTTTTGCTTAATAATCCATAATTATGCTTCATAGAATTATTGTCTGTGTAACATATGCATTATTTTACAGTTAAAGTGAAATGGGGCAAAGAAACCTTTAATGATGTAGAAGTAAATACTGATGAAGAGCCTATTGTTTTCAAAGCACAGTTGTATGCAATCACTGGAGTTCCCCCTGATAGGCAGAAAGTAATGATAAAAGGAACTACCTTAAAGGTATGTACTGATTCTTTTAATCACTTCTCAACTCTATAAATTTCAGAAAACCGTCCAAAAATTATTTATTTTTTATTACAGAATTTGAAAGAAAAGTGCATTTTTAGATGAATTATGTTCGAAAAATCAGTCTTATGTCAAAAATAAAGTGTATAGAGAGAGAGATAAAATTTACAATTACCCCTGTAATGTTGGCTTTTTCACACATGTAAGTATGAGTACTAAACTTATTTTAAATTAACTACCCCTATAATGTTGGCATTTTAGCACATGCAGTTAATAATAAAAATTTTACATTGCTTTACATTTTGCATTTATTGCACATCTGAAAATTTTAGCTTCATATTTCATCTTGTTATGATCTATTTTAAAACAAGAATGATACAGGAAGAATTTTTTTCTATATTATAAAACGAGGAGCGAATGAAAATTTAAACTTATGAATTATGTTTGTATAACATAAAAGTTGTTTTATGTGCTTTTAGTAATAAGTAATAAAAGTTTATTAATTTGTAATAAAACTTTCCGTAGTGAAAATTTCAACACAATGAATCTGTAAGAAAGCCGATGTTTTACTACAGAAGAAAGAGGGGGGGAACCCTAAGACTTGTTCTTACATTTAGGTAATACCATCTAAAAACGGAAAAAGTAAACTAAAATAAATAATAGTCAAGAACTAAACTTTTGAAATAAGATGCATATGCAACATAGGGGCAAGTCATACTGCACAAAAAAGAGTTGCCTGTGTGACATACGGGCAAAATTGTTAAGCAGTTAATAGTTCAAAGTGAATGTTAACCAGTTTTTATGTTATTGGTATTGTGTGAAACTTAGGTACTGCATAAAATAGCTAGTCATTCTGTAGAATATCAATGAGTTTTTGCTTAAGTTTTAAATGTGTTTTGTTCTAACCTTTTATTTTTTTACCTAAGTTTTTTTTTTTTCCTTTTTTAACTTGGTGCATATTTGGACTTAAATGAAGTATAGCACATAATAGGAATTGAACATTTTAATTAAGAGACTGAAATTTGAAGAATTTAAGTTGATACTGATATTTAAACCTTGAGACTTCTGTTTGCAGAAGCTGTTTGAACTCAAATGTTATTTGCTGATCATGAACTTGAATCTGATTTGTCATTTTTCATTAATTATTCAAAATATCGCTTAATTATATGTAAAATATCTGGATATATGTCCCCATCTTAAAGGATTAACAAGGAGTAAAATGGAAGCATCTTTGTTCAAGGTTGCTATGAATAACACTTAATTAAAATAGTGAAAAGACAGGGTTGGAAGGGCACTCATAATGCATATTCAGAAGAACATATTGTTTGTGATAATTTATTCGTTTCAGAGATTTTAGAAGTTTAATAATCCATTCAATTCCTTTAAAATTTTAAACAATTTCATTTTTTTACCTTCCCTTGTATATTGTAGAGACCTGTGTATAATGAATGTGCAGATGAATATCAGGTTCTTAATTTTTCTAACAGTCTTTTACCTGTAATGCTTGCCAAGGGGAAATAACTAAAACATATTTGCTAACCTTTAAATTTTAAACTGACTGCAGTAGTATTCCTGCTAATTTTTTATTTCTAAAATATGTTTTTCTCCTAGTTGCCAAATAAAATAATGTAGATGAAATTGTCGCTAAGCACCATGTATTACTTTGTCTGTCTTGTATTTCTAGTGCCTTATTACTTCCTTCTACAAAGTAAAGGAAGTATTGTAATCGCCAAAAAATTTTGGTATCATATTTCAATGAAAGTAGCATTTTGACCAGTTTCGAATCCATTTAAATGATTTTTTTTTTTTTTTTTTTTTTTTTTTTAATTTTTTTTTTTTTTTTTTTTTTGCATGACATCTGTACTTATGGATAGAATAAAGGACTCTTTTTTTCTAAAATGGATTTGGAACAGGTTTTTTTCATGATGGTTGTATTTACTTCCTTACTCAAAACAAGTAGCTGTAGAATGTTGAAATTTTATATATGGGACTGTTATAAGATGTAGTTGTGCACCTTCCTTTTTCAAGTCGGCCACACCAAACTTATATATATTCTTACCCTGTTACCCAGATTGGTGAGCTCAGTATTTTTATTCTTATATGTTGGTAAATTGTGCATTTTTTGCTTTCAAAGTGGTTTAATTATGTTGTTGTTATGTTCCAGTTAAGATTTTTATGCCGTTAATAGTTGTAGAATTGTCAACAAAAACATTCAAATGGCACTAGGCCTAATGAGACCACCAGTTGTTTACATTTGAAAATGATAGTAGAACAGTTTATGCCTTTCAGTGTCTTTTTGCATAGGGGGGACCAAAAATTAACTTTTGATTTTGTGCACTGAAAATTTGGTCTTCCTGCCCGAATTGCTTGTTTTGGCATAGAAACTCTAATTTTAATTTTAAAAAGTGCCTTGAATGTCATGTAACAAAAAAAAAAAAAAAAACAAACATTGAGAAAACAGAACCAGAAACCCATTAACAGTGCTGGTATTTGGTGTCACATCAAAGAGCAGTCTTTTCTATTTTAGAACCAAATTTTTTGTTAACTGTTTCTAACTTTAGATTTTTCTGTATTTTACAGTTTTTTAATGAAGATTTTTCGAGTTTTTATGGTGTATATGTTTTCAGTTCTGAGTTATGTATTTTTTCCTTACTGCAAAGTGAGAACTGAATTGATTGAATGAGAGATATATCTATAATGAAATTCGAGGAAAGAAGTTTAAATGAAGTGCAGCAAAAAATGCGTATACGCCATACAAGGAAATCATCTGGTGTCCACGTCAGATATTTTATGATACAGAATTGTAGTACGTAGCAGTAACACAAAACAAAATACTTTTTAATAATTTGAAGTAATACTGATTCCAGGAAACTAATATATAACAGATCAATAACAGTTTTAATATCAATAAATATTCTGCATATCAGCTACAAATGTCTTTCTCTCCTCTATTCAATATCCTTTGAAATTTCAAGCTTAGCTCATAAAGTTCTAGCTGTTTGTTACAAAATTTAGAAAAAAGTAATGAATATTAAGTTAAGCAGTAGTCACATGTGTTTCCTAAATTTAATTGCCTCCACATAATTGTTAAATGGTATCATGGAAGTGCTTCAGCCAAGTGAATAAATTTATAAAAATTAGGAGTCAAATATTGTTAAAACAAACAAGTCAAAACTATAATACATTACTGCTCACAGACGTGTAAAATATCAAAATATATTCAGTGTTTCTTCCTTCTTTTTCATCACCTTGAGTGGTATGTTGAATATTAGAATTTTTGTTTGCTGTTAATACAGTAAACCCTTGCCAAGTACAGGAATTGCATCATTGACACGCTGCAGGTTTGGCAAAATCATGTTCTTCAAAGCTAACTTTCTTTGGAAAAAACAGATTAAGTATATATAGGATTAAGAAAGTATGTATAATTTATACAAACCTAAATATTATTGTAATTAAAAGAGGAGTTATAACAAATGTTAACTGGAAAAAATTCTATTACTGCTTAATAAAGAAGTATAAGGTGTCTGCTATATCTGAAAATTCTTTGTCATGTATTGTTTTTTAAATTTATATTATTTTTTCAGATTCTCTTTCAATTAGTGGTCATCCTTCAAAATTAATAAAAGCATCTAGCGTGTGCTTATGCAAACAAGCATTCATTGTTGATGAATTCACTTATTTCCATGTGAGTTTAATCATTTCTGGGCAGTGATTTATGTTGAATTGCTTCAAAAATGCCTTTAGTCTGCAATGCTTTCCTTTATCTGGTGTCTTATATGCAGAGATGTAAACATGCCTAAATTAACAGGCTTTGAATGTTTTTACGATTCCATTATCCATTGGTTGCATTAAGAAAGTGGTATTCAGTGGGAAGTATAGTGATAGTGAGTAAAACCTCTACATTGGTTTACTCACTATACTTCCCACCGAACATTTAAGTACTTTTGATAGTAAGTAAAACTTCTACATTTGGATGCAGTGCCATGAGAAATTTAGTACTACGTCCAGAAACATTATTGAAAATTAAGAGAACTTTAAAACTCAGGTTTTGCTGTTTTAAGTAACATTTGACTTTTTCAGTGAATGAATTTTCAGACCCATCATTAAAGATGTTTGGGAGATGGTTGATGCTCTGCAGCATATCACGTATTAATTGAAATTCTCACATTGGGCGAATTAAATGGAGATAATTAAGGTACCACATATACAAAAAATCATGTTCCACAAGGCCACGTTCAGCAAGGGTTTACTGTATATCATAAATTTGAATCCAATCTTCTGGAAGGTTTACAGACTTATTTTTATGTCAGGTGGGGAGGAATTTAAACCAGGTGATTTTATAATAAGTTGCATAATATATTGTATAGAAGTATCATTTATTAATTATAGTAATGAATGTTACAAATGATCAGCATATATATATATATATTGTAAATTATATTAATTAAATATGTTCTTAAAATGGAATAAAAAGCTTAAATTGTTAAGGTGTATTTTATTGACCCATTCTCTATTGATTAAATTAAAAAGGTTAACTGGAAAAGCTTAATGGCAGCACTCTATAAATCGACTATTTATGAGGCAGTAAGTAAGGCAGATTAAAGATCTCATAAAAGGAAATATTTGCGTAATCATGTAAATAGTAAATGCATGGTAATGTAACCGTATAAAAAAATTTTTTTTGAGACTACATTAAAGGCATTTCTAATGTCAAAATTTAAAAATGCTTTAATATTGTTTTTATTTTGGGATACTAAAATATGAAATTAATGTATTTGATTATCTGTGTATTTCATTTTTGAAAACAATGTTTTAGGCTATGTTTTTATTGTCAAAATTTATAATTTTTTTTTTTCTTCAAGGATGAAGCATGGGGCAATATAAAACTTAAAGACGTAAGTTTAAACTTGTATTTTCACTTATCATTGTATGGAATTATTGTAAAAGACTTCTTTTAATATAGTTTTTTGTATTTGCAGTTACCTAAATTTGAATACAGATCTTAATTCAAATCAATCCAATTTTCAAAGTGTTGCTTGTTTTATTCTAGAATGCTAAACATTAATGAAAATTTTCTATTGAAAATAACAGCTGGTATTTTTCTAAACTGTACTATATAAAAAATAAAGGTATAGTTCAACCGCTTCATCCATGACCATGAGTGCAAACATGCATGGGCCATTAGGACTGAATTATTCTCAAATTAACTTTCCCTCCAGCATATAATTTCTCTCTTTCCGGAGAAGAGAAGACTTTAACGTTACCTTTTACGCTGCAGCAAGTAGTAATGCCCCTTTTGGATGAGTCTATTTGTTTTGGCAGAATGCCAGCCAGGTTTGCATTTGAAACAGTCAAACTATACATATGAACCAAACATGCTGTCATACATCTTGTATGACTCATTTAAATGATAATTAATCTGCTAGACAAATTAGGCAAAAGTTTTTTTAAAGCCTGTTATTTAGACTAGTTCACATATGTAATTGTTTACTGAAATGTTAAACAATTCAGAATTGAATATACGATTGAAACTTAAAAATGCACTTTGTGGCCGTGTTCTGTGGATGCTTGAGCTCTTAACTTCGTATCAGTAGATGAAGCTATATATCAAAACTGAATACTGCCAGCTATTAAGGATAACGACTAAGTGATATTAAAAAGTATCTGTTAGCAAGAAATACATCTGAAATTTTTTAATCTCTAAAATGTAACTCATTTTATTCTAGGATTCTGTGAATTATATTTTATTATATTATGAAATTTATCATCATTTGCTAGTATCTTTTTCAAAAAAGTTTTGGAAATAAAAGTTATGTGTTAACTTATATAATCATTTACTCTTTAAGAAATTATATGCAAAGCATATTTTATGCATAAAAGTTTTAAATGAATGCTTTCTTTAAAATAATTTGTACTTGTAGCCTGTTAATCAGTGAACAATTACTGTGTGATTGCAAGTGATACGGAAAAATAACTTTGCAAAAAAATAAATATTAACAAAATATATATGCTTATTTTTATATATGCTTATATAAGTGTATTTTGTATTAGCTCCAAGGATTTGATAGGTTTCTTTATTAATTTATTTATTAAATATTTCTGTTAATTACCAGGATGGTACCTTATCTGATAATTACTTTACTTTTTATTAAGTGGAGCTAAACTTGTTTGCTGCATACATGCATTGTGAAAAATAATGTAAAAGGTATTTTTATCTTCATTGTATTCATAGCATGTGTAGCTATGCAGCCTTTAAAATTAAGCATGTGTTGAATGTGTTAAATTGAACTTTGCTAGTCTTATTTAAACATATATATGCTGCATTGCATATATTTAAGCATTTAAATTTTATATGTTGTGTCACTTTAGGTGTGTTAATTCTCTGAGTGTCTTTATCCTGTCATGAGTTTTTTTGTTACTTAATATATATTAGCTTACAATTTAAGATATTTTGCTTAAGTTTTTTTTTAAAATAATGTAAATATCTTAATGAATCTAAGTTTATGAAAAGAGAGGTTAAAATAAGTAATTATACAAATATAGCTAATAAATGCTATTTAAAGTACAGGTCTTTATGGCATGTTTAAAAATACAGTGCAACTCAGAGGGTAAATTAAATCATTATAATGTTAATGGATTTGAAATTTTTAGTTTCATGTATTGATTTTTTTTAATCAGTTCAAATTTTTCATGTGATTTATCAAAAAGTGAAATTGTATAGTTGTCAATCCTACTGAAAATCTTCAAAGCAATATTTGATAATTTTCCATAGTTTGGCAACAGTCTATCAGAGGTGGAATTTCTAGCATAAAAATACATTTCCTCCACCAATTTAAAGCTATGGATAAACTTTTGATAGTGTGTATTTTGAGAGTATTTTAATTCCGAAAGTTGTAAAAATGTTTGTTCTCTTAGAAATTTCTAGTTAAAATAATTTTTATATGTTTTATTAAATCTCTTATTATAGAATCTTAATTGAAAAGACAGTCGTTATGCTTAGGGTTTAGGTACCTTTGTGTAAAACTGATACATGATACATGCATTTTTAGAATTATTGCTGATATTATTTTTGAAAGTTTAGGAAATTTAATTAATTTTTTTTTTTTTATTCAGGGTGGCAGTATTCTCATGATGGGCAGCAAAGAGGAACTGCCCCATGAGCCTGCTGAGAAAACTGTTTTCATGGAAGACATGTCTGATCATGAGCTGGCAACTGCAGTATGTTTGATGGTTTTTTTTTTTTTTTTTAATTTAATAGCAAACTGATAAATTAGTTTTTGTATTGGGTCATAAGAAATCAGTAATTGAGTTAGAAGCAAAGTTCGTGTAATTTTGGTTGTACTTTTAGAAGTAATAATAATTTTATATGGTTCATGTTAAAAATACATTTTTATATAGCTGAACAACTTTGCATTCAGAGAATTTGTTATTATTGCGTGAAAAATCATTGTCAGTTCTAAAATATGGCTGAATTTTGACTTTGAAAAAATTTTTGTCTTTCATTTTTATTTTGATTTGAAATGTTCATAGTGGAATTATTCCAAAATGTACTACCATGGAGATATATATCATTTACTTGCCTTAGCAAGTGTTGCCATTGTTCAAAGCATGAGACATTTATTTTTTATGCACCTACTGCATAGTCACATTCTCAGAGTTTCTGAAGCTGTTGCCATTCAACAAAATATAAGATTTTATGTTTACCTTTCAGATTCAATCTTATGTACTTCGTACAGAATTGTTTTCATATATGTATTTTTAAAATTATGTATTCGTTCTTCCACTTTTCCCTTTAATTTATTTATTATGAAGAAAAGAGAGAATTGACTGAAAGCTGATGTTAAAAATGGGTAAACTTAGTTGGATTGAACGGATGATGCTTACTCAGATTGGATATTAATTTTTTTCATATTTCTACATGCTCATTTGATAGTCTTTCTAAACATTAATTTCTATTGATTTTATTAGGAATTGTTGGCTGAAATATAAGCTGTCTGCTTTTTTAAAATTATTATACAAGGAAAAAAGGAGCTTGGATTTAAGACTGTTTAGTAGGCTAAAGGTGTTCTACCAGAAAAATAGTTAAATGGCCCTGAAGCCACACTAAAAATAATATGCACAAGTATTTTCTTGTAATATCAAATAATTTATAAATTAGCTTAGTTTTTTAAATGAGTGAGTTTAAAATGAGTATGTTTCAAGAGGGAAGATGTTATTGTACAGCTGAATGTGTATATTATATACTATTAAAACTTTTTGTATTAACTACACCAATAATGTAGGTGTTTATCAAAATTATTTTTAAATGCATTATAAACTCAAGTAAATACAAAGGTAAAATTTAATCGGAAATGCATATATTCCTTTTAAACTAACTACCAAGCTGGTCACTCTTTATGAAAATTTCCATCGTAATTTGAAAATAAATTAAAAATTTCTTGTTCTAAGACTCTCAAGACACTTGAAATTTGCAATCTACCAAAGGAGATAAATCAGAAACCTTTAGTTGCAAGAGCTGGCAGTTTACCAGACTGGTGGCTGAATTATGTTATGGTTGTGTAACTTAATGTGAAGAAAATAGCATAATAGGAAAAATGGAAGGGTTTGATTGTTTAAATATTTTTAATTGTAAAAATTTTAAAAATTGGCAAAATAGAGTTCTTTTTATATTTGGACTTGAAAAGAAAATAACAACTGTCATTCTTATTTAGAAAAACCTCTATTAAACAAATTAATTAAACCAAAAATATATTTCTTATTTGAATTGTTTTAAATTTTTTATGATTATCTTAAGTTTCAATTTGTTTTGTAATTAGAAATTCTGCATTTCAGAATATATAACAGTAAAATTATAAATATCCAAACTAATTAGGACTTCATCTTTTTTGGATATTAAGAAAATCCAGATAATTGCATTCTTCTCTCTTTTTTAAACTAAGACTATTTTAGCTATGAATGAAAGTAAGGGAATTCTGTTTTTTGAATTATGAAGAGGCCTTTTACTTTTGCTATTTTGATAAACCAAAACTCAAGGGAGCAGAATAACGAGGGCAAAAAAATCAGGTAATCAAAAGAAGAACCGATTGAGAAGTTGACATTTGTTTCAGATTCTGCATTTTGGCATTTAGTTTGATTTACCAAAAATTTAACTTATTGATGCATTATATGTCAAAAGTCTTCTGTATACTTTAAAAGACTCCTATAGAAAATTAAATTTTATATTTACAGAACCTTCTAATCTCCAGTACTTAATGTTTTTATCAAATTCCTTATTTAATCTCAGAAATTTTGTGATTGTAACAACTTGTGTAGAACCACGTCTTTTTTTTTTTTTTTAAACTGGGTACAATAATAGATATTTACAATGTGATTTTTTAAGAAATTGATAAAAATAGCTAATTTTGGTTAATATATGCTTAAATTTTTTTGTGTTCTCCTAATAGGCGATTTACCTTACTTAACTATGTAATTACTTTACGGACGGATAGGTGACGCCGCTAAAAGTTTTTTCTCCCATTTTCCCTCTTCTGCCATTTCATTCAAATTTACATGATCAGATTTATCATTATTTAATACTAATAATTTTTTACATTTTGCAAAATATTTATTTCTTTTGCTGATGCTGTGTATAAGAAAACTTTCAGTTTGCGAACAAAAGGAGAATTTTTTTTTTTTTTAAATTAGGTTAGCTGGTTTAAATATTTCAATGAATTACTCAATATTAATATAACTATAAGTGAGCCCCTAAATGGTATGGATATAGATTATATCAAGAATTTCACACATATAGTGAATGAAACAGATAAGAGGTAAGATGAAATACACTTGATTTTGTACTGCTATATTTAGTTGTTTCAAAGCTATTTACAAACAATTTGTTGTAAGCAGAATATTAAAAAGAGAGAGAGAGAGAATGAATTTAAGAGAGATAAATTAAACACTGTTGCCACTTAAGATAACAGTTATTTCTTCTGCTTCTTGTTTCAACTCTTTGTAATGCTAACATGAAAAAAATAAATTTGTGTTTGAGAGTAAATTGATAAAAAAAAAAAAATTGAAGACAGCATTTTAAAAACTCTTTGCCAATTCAACAGAAAAATGTGAAAGAAGTGATAAGCATAAACATTGCTTTCACAAATAAAATAGTCTAGAAAAGAGGTGGCGCCATTTAGTAAAAAAGAGATTAACTAACAAAATTCGGTAGATCACCAGTTGGGACAGTACCAAATTTTTTCACTGGCTTTGTACAATTTGCATTATATATCTTTTCTAAACTCTTCTCTTTCTATTACAGCTGGAACTTCCTCCTGGTCTGACAAACTTAGGCAATACATGTTATATGAATGCTACCATACAGTGTCTTAAGACTGTTCCTGAATTGAGGAAAGCTCTTAAAGAGTGAGTTAAAGGAATTTTTATTATGGATGTAGATAACTTTGCATAGGAACACTTTATTACAGTATTTTAAGTACTCAAGTTTTTAAAAACTTGTATGCTGCATTTAACCATTTGAGTTATTTAAATTAAAGAATAATGTATAAATAGTGTTTTGCCTTTTTATAATTTTAATGAAATTGCGATCACATTGAAGCACATTTTCTGCTATTTAATTTGTATACACTCACGTTTGTGAAAATTGCAACACCATGAAGGACTTATGCGAGTGAGCTGAAATTTTCAGCAAATGCAAAGTAGCGTATGATATGCAAATGATTAGAATTGCAAATCCGTAGCGCATGTGTATGCTGAGCAGCGCCCTCTGAACGGCTGATGGATCCGAATAAATAGACGGCTGTAGCGAGGCGTGTATGGTTATCGGTGGTTATCTGCTAGTGGTAAACGTTAACTCAATCTGTACTTATGCCTCGTCGGACGAAAGAGAGCGAGATTTGAACAACTTACAGAGTTTGAACGAGGGAGAATCATCGGCCTTCGTGAAGCTGGATTGTCGTATCGTGCAGTAGCCTCTCGTGTGCAGCGTAACAGCAGCACAGTGATGCGCGTTTGGAAGCAGTGGACGGATGAGTGTCGGACAACTCGGAAATCCGGGAGTGGACCCCGAAATGTGACGTCAGCTCGCGATGATAGACACCTGGTCCGCATGGCGCGGACGGACCGTACAGCTTCCTCTAGACAATTGGCAGCACTGTGGTCAATAGCTACAGGTGTTTCATTGTGTGCTTCATCAATTCGTAGACGTCTGCTGCAGTGTGGACTGCGCGCACGGACTCCTTTATACAGGATCCCCCTAACGCACGACCATCGCCGCCTGCGGCTACAATGGGCCAATCAGCATAGAGACTGGCGTGCTGATTGGCAGCATGTCGTGTTTTCTGACGAATCCCGCTTTAATTTGTGGTACCATGATGGCCGCATTCGTGTCAGACGCTATGCCGGTGAACGCCACCTTCCGGAGTGCATTATCGAACGCCACAGTGGACGAACACCCGGAGTTATGGTCTGGGGCGCCATAGCATATCATAGACGATCTCAATTGCTACGAATTGTGGGCAATCTGAACAGCAACCGGTATATCCGTGAAGTTCTACAGCCCGAAGCTGTTCCCTTCCTTCAAAGCTTGCCAGGCGCTGTATTTCAACAGGACAATGCCCGCCCTCATACTGCTCGGATTGTTAAATCCTTCTTTGCAGCGCAGCAGGTACAGCTTCTTCCTTGGCCTGCGTGTTCCCCGGATATGTCGCCAATTGAACATGTGTGGGATGTCATTGGTCGGCGTCTTGCTCGTGATCCTCGTCCTGTTGCGTCTGCAGACGAACTTTGGGTACGCGTACAAACGATATGGAATGCTCTTCCTCAGTCAGACATTCAAACTTTGTTTGACTCCATGCCACGTCGTGTAGCAGCACTTATTGCGGCGCGTGGTGGCCACACAAAATACTGATTCTGATCTCTTGTTCTTGTTTGTTTGCTTTGAACATTTAATCATTTATTTGTACCACTACCACTCAACTGTGTATTAAATTGCATTCAATTATGACGATTCCTTCTTGGTGTTGCAATTTTCACAAACGTGAGTGTATATTTTAAGTTATGAATTTAAAAATTCTTTTCAGCATTGTAGTTTTTATTTATTGATTTATTTAAATTTGAGACATGAGATATATTGCATCTTGGATACTTGATCAGTGAAGATTAATTAAAAAGTTATAGCAGTGCTCTCAAACTGACTACGTGCAGACCCCAAAGGAATTTTATGTGGCCTGCAAATATGTTTCATGTATGCAGTTGTTGCAAATACCAAGATTTCATGATTTTAGTTATTTGAAATCTGAGTTTACATTATTTTCTTTACCATTAAAAACGAATATGATTGATGCACCAGAAAATTTATAAATGGAGCTAATTAATTTCAAGAGTGACATAAATCTTATTAAAAAATTTGAAGATATAGGTTTTATTAACATTTATTTGTGCATACCAAAAAGTATATAATCTCAGTTATGAACATTTGCACTAGAAATAATCTCTTTGTTTGTTATATCTGAACAGCTTATTTTAACTTATTGATAAGTTAAAAATTAATGAGGGGAAGAAAAGCACGATTGATTGATAAGCATCTGCAATCTACGATGAAGGTAATGTCTAGTGATTTCCTTTCAAGGCTACAACCTTTATCTGAAGCACAATCTAGTGTTAAGCTGTTGTAAGAAATAAAGAAGTTTACAATCTTTTACATACAAACACATGCATTTTTATTTAAGTGTTAAAGGACAAATTTAATACCTAAGATAAATAAATTATTTATTCTCAAGTTTTGTAGCACTTGAAAAATCTTCTCTAAAAACATTGAAAACATAGAAGTTTTTGTAATTTGTTTATTTTTAGTTTAATTAAAAAAAAATTACCTGAATGGCGAGCACTAACCATTTTAGACATTGGTCACTACCAAGGCTGGAAGTGGTCCTGCTGTGGAGGTACTTAACAGGTGGACTACTGTTGTCTTCTATGAGTGGGCAGATAATTTACATTCATGCCTTCTCTGGATCCTTCGATATGCTGTCAAAGTCACTAGCAACTTTCCTGTCTGAGTGGCAGCTTAATTTAAACTAAAAATAAATAAATTCTGAAAGTTCAAGTTGTAAATTAATTATTCATTAAACAAGTTAGAACTATTTTAAATAAATGTCAGTCTGAATATTTAGCATCTGACTATTTTTGAGTAACGAATTTGTAACCAACAAAAATGTTTTGCAGGTTCCAATCTATTGATTTTACACGGAAAATAGCTATAAATTTGATATGTTTTCCCTATGTGATATTATTATTATTGTATATGTTTTTATAAATATTTAGCAACTAAAATTTAAAAAAAAAATTAGCGTTTTTTATTTTGTCAATGAAACGATCTGTCCCATCAGCTGTTCAGATTGTGCATTTGCTCCCCATGCAGTTAGAGTTTCAGACCACTGGGTAATAACTAAATAACTTCTGTTGATTTTAGATGCAGTTCTTTTTAGTTGTGTATTATGTACCATTCCCCATAAGTACTCTTTTGATTTACTTTTATCATTATTTTTTCTTTCATTTTTTAATTTGCAATGAATTATTTTATTATTTAATTTTATTAAATGAAGGGAATAGATAAGTTAATACAACATCACTTAAAGGTAGTCAGAAAAAGGTAATGATATATTTTAATTAGCAGCTTCAGCAAGTATTTGTCGTAATTTTACTTTTAATTTATATTTATCAATTTATAGTATTTAATGGTAGTTTGAAGCAAGAATTATGCTTAAAAATTTATATTTGTTATTGCTAGTTTTAAGTAATATTGCTTATTTGTTTTATGTAATATGCCATTTGAGTAACTGTGTTTAATGGCTTAATCACAAAAAACAGTAATTAAAAGTATTTTTTTTCCAATTTAGAAAAATAATTAGATAATTTTTTATAACATTATAGTAGTTACAAATTGTATAAACAGTCTTATTTGATTTGATTGGTTATTTAACTTGTCGTCTTCTTATTATTATATATATGAATAGTTTGAAATGCTGATACCATAATAATAAGCAATATTCTGAGTTAAGTAATAAAAACTATAGTCTGTCTTGGGCATTTGTTCTCTCATTTTATGTTAACTTTCATATGTTCATTATTTGTAATGTATTTCGTAGATTTCCTGGAGGCTTAGCATCGGGTTCTTCAATTGTTCCTGCTCAGTCTATTACAGCAGGTATACATATATTTGAATTCATTTATATAATTTGGCCATATTTTTTTATTTTTCAGCAAAAAAATAAAAGTTTAGCAAGTTCCCCCCCATTTTAAATACATACATGATGATTTATAGAAGTGCTTTCTTTCAGCTTTAAGAGATTTATATGAAGCTATGGATCATTGTGGGACTGAGTATCAGCCAATTATTTTACTGCAAGTGCTCCATATGGCTTTTCCTCGGTTTGCAGAAAAAAATGAACATGGTACATACATTCAGCAGGTACATGATGCAAGATTTTTTCTTTAAATTAAATTAATTGTAGATTATTGTTTTGGAAGTCAAAAGTTTTTATACCAAAGTTTTAGATCTATGTTTTTAGAGAATTTGCATAACTATATTTTATTCAGCTTTATTTAATATGTTTAGGATGCCAATGAATGCTGGACAGAAGTTATGAGAATGTTACAACAGAAATTGCCTTCTGTTCCAAACAAAGAACAATCCTCTCAAGCTACAGCTTCAAAGTACACTAGTTTTATTGATCAGTACTTTGGTGGGACTTTAGATTGCACGTATCCTTTGTTATTTGGAAATAATAAATAGGCATTTGTTAAAAAATTTGTTTATTTTCTTTGAAAGTAATGTCTGTATAGTTTTCAGTTGGTTTTCAACCAAATAATTCAATACTTTTTCTGTTCTTTAACTAATGAAGATTAAAATGCATTGAATCAGAAGAGGAACCTGAAACTCATTTAAAAGAAAGTTTCTTACAACTGAGTTGTTTTATATCAACTGGTAATACATTTAAATTTTCAATTTGCTTTTACAAATTATGACGTAATTTTTATTTAAGCTGATCTACCTTTTATGTTTTAATCATTTTATGGAATACTAATGTGAAAAATGCCGCCATCATAATGAGAAAGAGTGGCACATATATCAAGAATTAATGCATTTATTGTATTATGGTTTACATAATTAGAAAAAAGAATTCAAAAGCTCTGTTTGCTGGAAAGACTGATAAGAAGTAGACTCGACCTCTTTAGTTTTTTTTTTTTTTTTTTTTTTTTTTTTTTTCCAGACATTCATGAGACAATCGTACTTTAGAGTTTGGCAATGTCATTTTAATGCGGTCTTCCTGTTGTTTACTTATATTTGGAAAGTTTTATATCATTGTGAAAAAATAAAAATAAAAGAAGTTCAATTCTCGTATCACAGAAATTGATCGGGATTTTTCCAATTTTCGATGGCATTTTCAACTTGCGTTAGGGATTGTGTAATTAAGTTAGGAAGTCAAGTGGTATCCGCACCAGATTTTTATTGTAGAAGAAAATGAGAGACATTTTGTTGATAACAAATTATTTGTGTTATTTTTAAGGCAGCCTGTATTGATACAAATACTCTTAATTAGTTAAAATAATAGAAAATTTTTTACTTTGTTTCATATTTTACACGTGTTAATTAGTTAGTAGTAATGCTAGTTAATAATTAATACTAATGCATCACGTGATTCTTTATAATCATACATTTGTATAAAATTTATGCACTAAGTGTAATTTTGAAAACTATTTAAAGTAATCATTTTAATTTTTATATTTATAATTATTGCTTCAGTAACTCCAAACTTGTCATATTATATAAAATTTGGTTTTTCCGTCTTAAAGCAGTAACCATGTAAACTTTTGTAAGTATCTGAAGTTTGCATGTTACAGATTAGGCAGTTAAATTTGCCAGTTCTGGTATCTAAACATAGTGCTCATTTTAACAAGAAATACCAAAATAATGTAATGTGGGGGGGCTAGTTTAAAACTTGTAATATTATATAAAATTTTGTAGCATTATGGCTGTCTAGCCAGTTATGTGAAATCTGATATAATAATTTCTTATTTTTATTAAAGTTTTGAAAATTTTTTTCATCAATATATTTCTTTTCAATTTTTCTGTAAATATTTTCATGAAGATTTTTGTAAAGTTAGAATTATATATCGTGTGTATGAAGAGGGAGAAGAAGGATGTGAAAATTTTGAAAAAAAAAAAAAATTATTGGAGTTTTTTTTTTTTTTTTTTAACGTCTAGAGTATCAAATTGTATTTTATTATTTGCAAAATGTTTATTGTTTTACTGTGGCTTATTGCATTACTTTTTCTTTTATTAAAATTTATTAAATTATTTTTCCAGATGTCAAGTTCATGCTTACGGGTCTTAAACAGGTAAGTTCACTTGTAATTATTTTTGTAAATATATAATAAACATTTTTAACTAATGTGAAATTTTATTCATTGATAAGTATTTTAAAATGAATATTTCATGTACGTGTGTATAAATGACTGTAGTCACTGTATATGTAGTACATTTAATTTTTTTAATCCTTGGCTTAACTTTTTAAAGACTAAAACCTTTATTTCATCTATACAATTATTTTATTTCCTTTGTAGCGTATGCAAGAGACCCTTACAAAATATTCTTCAACTTTAGGCAGGGATGCTCAGTATAAAAAATCTGTAAGTTTATGTAATTTACTTACATGCATTTTTATTAAATTGATGTATTTCATGCACAATAAGATATCTGTTTATTTTTGAATGGTATTTTATGTATTTTGTGGGGCATCATGTTATTGTTTACGAAAAAATTTGATGAATTTCGAGTGACATTGCCAATATTATTAATGAAAATTAGTTTCTGTAAATACAGTTTGCTTTATTAGTTTAATTTATCTGTCACTCATTTTAAAAACTTAACAGCTGTTTTGAATGGATAATTTTGATGAAAGGGCAAAAAGTTTAGTTTTAGGAAGGTTATCAAGAACAAGCATGAAAAAATAGTTTATGTATTTAAATGTAAATTAAATCTTTCAGATCATGATTTGCTATAAAATTGTAACTGTTTTGATGTTATGGCACAATAATTTTGTTCTGGTCAGAGGTAATTTGTATAGATGGTGTATTCTTCCTTGAAATGTTTCTGTCATCATTGAATAATAGCCAAACAAATGCACTGCTGTCTATAATGCATGCAATAGATGTAATGATATGAAATATTTTCAGCAGTAAAAAATCTAACCATATTACTTCTCCACTACAGTATTCATTGCATTGCTGGTCTTTGTTTAATGTCCAGTAGTACAGGATTTTCTGTATTTTTGCTATTTCTCTACCATTGGCATTACTGCTGAATGCAACCCTAAGGGTTATCGTTTTTACATGGCTTGTTATGTGATTGTATGAAATTTAGGTAGCAGAAGGGGTTGGATGAATTTGAGGTAGCAGATAACTAGTGTATTGATATTTGATTTTTCATTGTATTTGAGATTTCCTTGACCTTTTTAGTGATGGAATAACAGTAGCTTTTTTCAAATCAACAGAAATTTTTCAGAGGCTTTTGTTTAAGATCTTCATGGAATAAGCTGTTATTACTTATTTCTCATGATTTAAATTCTGCTGCCATGTCATGAATTAAACATGCATGTCATGTAAGTAAATTAAAAGTGCCTGCTCTTTAGACTGTAATTTGTCTTTTGTTTCAGTACATTTTATTATGTTAGAAACTTACATTTCCAGTAATATATTTATCTAGTTTTTTTTTTTCACTTTGGCATTTCTTTTATTTATAATATATTAATGCATCTTCCTTACCTATGATAATCAGAAATGCCTTATGTAATTTTTCATTATCATTACTTTTGTCATGAATTACATGATATGGATCTGTTTTAAGTATTTCCAAATCTGCTTTCTCATTCTCTTCTGTTATCTTCATGAAATAATTCTAAAGTCATTATTGCCTAATATATGTAGGTACTTGATACCAAACTTGCGGTTTCAAAGATTTCTTCTTAAGCTATCTTCTCCTTTTTTTTTTTTTTTTTTTAAGTTATAAAAAAGAATGAAGAGTCAGTTAAAAAATAAACTTGAAATTGTTTGGTCTATTATGTAAAAAAATAAGAACTTTACAGTCATGAAAAATCATAAAAGTAATTTGACTGATTGATATCATATTATTCTTAAGCATTCATATTTTGAATATGAAATGCTAATTTACTATTTCACTAAAATAAGTGTTATATGCAGTTTGATCATCTTTATATATTAAAAATTTTTACTCTAAATAAAATGTAAGCAAAAAAAAAAAAAGGATTTAAAAATTTTAAAAAAAAAAAAAAAAAAAAAGGATTTAAAAATTTTTCTTAATTGATGCTGTGTTTTGTAGTGTCAGTTTTTAATGTGTTAAAAAGTTAAATGACCTCCTAATTAAGCATTTCAGACTTTGTGTCCATTAAGAAAGTGATATTGATTGATATTTTGATTTGTATATTATCAGATAATATGAGCAATATTTTAAACGCTTTTTTCGTTTAGATTACATTATGTGATAAAGTGCATTTATAGCATATTTTATTAATTTCCTTTCCTTTCAGAGTAAAATTAGTCGCTTGCCAACATATTTAACAATACAATTTGTTAGATTTTTTTATAAAGAAAAGGAATCTATAAATGCTAAAATTTTAAAAGTAAGTAATTTTTAACTTTATTAATTTTTGTGTATTATAAGTTATATATTGTAAATTTTAAAATTTTACTTAAAATTGTTTGCATTTGAAATATTGATTTATTCTTCATTGTTTGTGTTATAATCAGCAGTATTGAATGATTGTCATACATTCCAGAAAGTTTCAGATATTTATATTATCATTACTATTTGGTGAGGGAAAATTTTAGACCAGTGTAATTATTTTTGAATTTTTTTAGATTTAGTACATACTATTTATACTCAATTGTATATAAAAGAACATAAAAACCATTCAAACTATCAAGATTTCCAGTAATAGAGTGTTGTTTTTTAATTGAAAGTATTAATGCTTCTATATAATTTTAAGGTCACTTTCTGATTATTCGCATTCCCCTCTGGAAGAGTCACCAACCATTCGGAAATAATTTTTCACCAAGCTAAGATGCAAAAAGGCAATGGCTATTTTCAGAAATGGCTCCATACTAAGAATTACATGAAACAGCAAGGCATTCAGAACCAATTAACAAAAGTATCCATAGTAAATGCTTACCTTTTTTTTACGTGTGCTATTCTCTCCATATACAGTGATCTGTTTTAGTTTCGGAAAACATTAATGAGTTGCAGAAATGTGGCATCGCACATAACTATGCACTGCATACACCATTGTTCTCTCCACGTACACAGCGATCTGCTTTTGCTTAAAAAACACCGGAGAAATGCACAAATTTGTCATTAGTGCAGAAATTTTGATCTATGAATTTCAAGAGTTATGAAGCACATTTTTGCATTTTTTACTGTTGGACAAAATGCCATACTTCTGAAGAAATACACTTTTTTTTCCATCAGCTTGCAAACTCCACAGTCCCATTACGATTCCTTGCCCCCCTCCCCCCAAAATGCACTCCAGTGTAACAAAAACCAACCCTAATGATCATCCTCAATGCAACAAAAACAAACATTAATGACCAACAGTCATCTGTTACACGTGTACGCATACCTGGATTTCGAAAAAAAAAACATAAAAACATTTGGTGACGTCATATTTTATCTATTTTGATGACAGTAGATTGCACAGTGAATACTTTTCAGGGGTGTGTAGATAATCATAAAGTAACATTTTAAGTCTGATTTTTAGATATTTAAAAATCAGATTTCTTTTCTCTTTAATTTCTGTGTTATATTATTTCACACAAAATGCTATTTGTGTGTATTAAACATTTCTATCATTGATTAGAGCTTTGAATTGTGTTTATCAGCCATTCAAAGCATTATCAGCCATGCAGAGGAAAGCTGCTTTTATTTGTTTCACACTTTTTATGACTTCTGAAATAAGTATAGTAAAGGTTACTGTTATATTCTGATCTATTATGGTTTTATTCTTTCATGTTAATTTTCTTTGATTAATTTTTTAAAGAATTTGCATGAAATTTTATATTCTCTCTGCTAATTTTCATTTGAAACTTTTTTCTTTTCAATTTAGGATGTAAAATTTTCTTTAGATTTAGATGTATTTGAATTATGTACAGAAGAACTTCAAGCTAAATTAACACCTATGCGAGCGAAATTCAAAGACTATGAAGATAAAAAAGTAGAGGAAGCTCAAAAGGTTTAGTATTTTATGTTTCTGTAATTTCTTTTTATTATTGTTAGTATTATTTTAACAGTCTTTATTAGTATTATTTTAATGGGCTTTATGGTGCTAATATATGATGATTTTACATGTGAATTGATGCTGTGTTTTGTAGTTTCAGTTTTTAATGTGTTAAAAATTTAAATGACCTCTTAACTAAGCATTTCAGACTTTTCTGTGTCCATTAAAAAAGTGATATTGATTGATATTTTGATATATATATTATCAGATAATGTGCAGATAATTTATATTCAGATTTCTAGTACAATTTTTGTTTACTTATAAAATGGTTCTAGTGAGATCATGTATAATTAGAGTGGTACTTAACATTGGAATTGATAATAAGTAGATTGCTAGAAATCATAAAATTGTCCGTAATCTAACTTCTTATGCTCATTATGTTTCAAAATTAAAAGAAAACAAGTAACAGGAGTTTCCATGTTATGGTTACACAGTGAATGTGAATTTTTTTTTTAGAAAGTTAATATATATATCTTAATATTTTTATTAT
>KK115530.1:620463-637316 GCA_000611955.2 Stegodyphus mimosarum
ATGCATGAATGTATGTGTTTATTTGTACAAATGCAGTGTAAATCAAGTGATACAAAAGGTGTCTGTACATGTTTGTCTAATTTTAGTATTAGAATAACAAGGTCAGTTGTACATGTTTGTGCAAATATATTTTAGTAACTTCTTTGAAAGTATGGCTAAGATTATATTTAGAGCTTGTTGTAACACTGGGTTTTAACAAAAGTTTCCCGCCACTGCAAGTATCATCTGCAAAAAAAGTTTGCATTGCCATGTTTAACGATATTTTGTCAAATGATTTTTGGCATTAAAAAGAAAAAGACTTTTGCTTTAGAATATTGTGTTGTGAAATTTCTAAAGAAAATAAATAAATAAAAAAGAAAAATATGAAAGGTTTCAAATTTTAAATTATGCCCAAAGGGGCATTTTTCTAAACATTTTGTGTGTCACCTTTATTTATTAAATATCATGTTCTTCGCACATAAACCATAAAATTCAGTTCAACAGCAATATCGCAAAAAATTTTTAAAAATTTAGATAATTATATCTTTAGAATTTCCGATACACAGTTCCGCGTGCTGGATATGAAAAGGTTTCCCCACCCCGTAGAGTGTTGCCATTGTGTGCTTTTAAATCGTTTGAGTTTGTTCATCAAAAATTAATTAAAGTTTTACAAGATATGATATAGATCATAGGTTCCCAACCTTTTTCGAACTGGTGCCCCCTTTTCTAGTGAATATTTCAATACCGCCCCCCCTAGAGAAATAAGAGCGTACATAATGCATGGTGAAAACAAGAATTAAATAAAAAAAATTACTAATAGATAGAATGTTGTTGGAATTGAAACGCTACTGAATTTCTTCGTTATTTAAAAAGAAAAAGAAAAGTTTTAGCTTACCTGTTATAAGGACAGGCAGGGGTTTTGATGATACGAAATAATCCATAATAAACTATTGCTTTCTAAATAAATAAATTGACAGTTTCAGAGAACACTCAAAAGGCATACTTAATTATTATTAAAAAGTATTTTTATTAAAATTTAAAGGCATCGAATTTCTAACTTAACTAATGAGAAGGCTGAATTTGATGCATTTTAAGAAGCTTGTTAATATCAGGCTCGATTTTACTTAAAAACAATCGTAAATCGCCGCGTTCAGTAACATGGAGCCGATTTCTCTTTTTCGTTACCAATGTTGCTGCAGCACTAAATCCACGTTCTGCTAAATATGAAGATGGGAATGCTAGCAGAAATCGTTGCACAATCGACCATAATCTTGGATACAATTGCGAAATCGACTTCTGCAGCCAAAATTCTTGGTAGCCATTCTTGAATTTAATTTTTAATTCCTCATTTGTCGTCAGTTCTATCAGTTCTTCTTCTAACTGAGATGGTCCTGCTGTGTTGACATTGGAAAAAGGATCCAAAACCCAGTCTGGTATGTCCATGTTTAAAATGTCCTCGAATCGTTCCTTGAAGTCATTGTAGAGGTTTTCCAAGTGCTGACAGTAAACAAGCAAGTCGTCGTGCTTGAATGATACTGCTGATAAACATGGGAAGGTATGGAATTCACGTCTGCCTATATTTCTTTTATATAATAGCAGTTTAGACACGAAAGCAGCAATGCTATTTTTAGTCTTAATCAAGTTTAAGTCTTCTCCTTGAAGTTGGAGATTGACATCATTAAACAATTTATAGAGGTCTGCTAAGTACGCAATATCGTTTTTTGATGCGATGAGGTTGTCGCGCAATTCCGTGTCTTTGTTTCCTAGGAACTCTATCACAGATTCAAACAGATTGTAAAATCGAGTCAAACAAGTACCTTTTGAAAGCCAGCGCACCTCTGTGTGAAGCAGCAATCGGTTGAAATCTTCATCATTTGCAATGCAAAGCTGACTAAATAATCTGTCATTCAACGAGTTACTTCTGATTTTATTAACTGCTCTTATAACATATTGCAGTGATGTATGGAGACGTTCGCTCAAATTTTTCGCAACCAAATGCTGTCGATGAATTACGCAATGCACAGCAAGCACGTCCGGAACTTTATTTTTTAAGCATGCTATGAAGCCTTTGTGACGCCCTGTCATAGCCGGTGCGCCATCCGTAGCAACCGACAAAATATTATTAAAAGGAATTTCCTTTTCGTCAAAAAACTTTTGCAGTGTATCAAATATGGTTTCTCCTTTTGTATCTGTTTCCAAATTGGTAGCAAACAACATTTCTTGACATATTTTTTCATCTTTGATAAACCTCACGTACGACAATAACAATGCTTCATTGGTTGGTAAAGTGGACTCATCCAGCTGAATTGAAAATTGACAAGTCTGCAGATAATTGCACAACGATTCTTCAATGTTTTCAGCCATCTCATCAATTCGTCTTTGCACAGAATTATTGCTCAAAGGAATTTTTCGGATAATATCTGTAGCTGGTTTATGGAGCACGGTGGTTATTACTTCTTTAACTGCTGGTAAAATTAAATCTTCCCCAATAGTATGTGGCTTGCCTGTTTTAGCAATCAACAATGAGATATTGTACGAAGCTCGAAGTCCGTCATCGTCTTGTTTAGAAGCTGATGAAAATAATTTTGATATAGTTGGCTGATTTTCAATCTTCTTTTTTATCTCTAGAAAATAGGTCATATCTCTGTCTTTCTTATCCGGATGCATTTTATTAAGATGATCTTGAAGCCTAGAAGGTTTCATCGCTTCATTCGAAAATGTTTTTTGACAAATAAGGCACAATGGAGATGATGGATTTGAGGGATTTTCGATAAATCCGTATTTTATATAATCCGCACTGTACTGCCGCCTCTTCTTTTTTGCTTCCGACATGGGTTTTTCTTTACTTATACTTGATCCAAGTTAAGGGAGCTGCAAGGGATACTGCCGGTTTAAATAATATAAGTTGAAGTAGCAAAATATTAAGGCAACACCGTTTTCATCGTACGCAGTACATGCTGCGATGAACGATAGATAGTGTGAGTCTGAGTCTGTAGCATTCTGCGAGGCTGTTCTATTTTTAAGTACCTACAATTTGATCGGGTAAACTACTGGCGACGATTTGTCTACTCCGCCGCCGCTTATTTCGGCACTCTAATTTTTTCACGTGTCCAACGTCGCCTACGCACTTTTACAGACTCTCTTAGAATACAGTTTAGTTGGAGATTCGTATCGTTGCCGCTTGTAAGTGGCATTTTTTAGTCCCAGTGACAATTTTTGTAAATGTTACGGCCAATTCGCATTTTGGCCAACGTTGCTGTAAACTTCCCGGTGAATGTCCAATCTTTTTGTTGATTTCTGGCTTTGACCGGCCAATTTGGGAAAAAAGAAATCAAGGGCAGATGGTTTTACACACTGTTAAAAATGAAGTATTTAAAAATGAGTACTTCTGTGAGTTCAAAGAGTAGAAACTATTCAGTGAACGCATATGCTGTAACAATGTGATAGTGTGAAGATTAGATTTGCGCCCTTCAAAATGACGAATTATATCTTAAGCAAATGCGTTGCGTATCGAGTATGAATACAGAGGCAAATTGAGTACTCAATTTGTCAACTACCTTTAAGGGTGATCCTTAGTCTTTTTCTGCTCCATAGACTCAATCTACCATTATCACATCAGGCTTTGGCCAAGAATTCCCAGCCACTTCGCGAAATGGCCGGCCAAAGTATAAAATACAATATTAATTGCAAGTATTTCGGACTTTGGCCAAACCTCCTGGCCAAAACGCGAACTGGCCGAACTTCGGGCTTTGGACGTAACATAAATATGTACATAAAGACAATAAAGATATATTTTTGCACTGAAGGCTTTTCCTTCTGATATTATGAACTCCGGTTCTACTGCTCCTTTCACTAAAATGGTGACCCTTTCAACAAAAGTCAACAGTTTTCTGCGACTTTTTGGAGTGCATCTCGCCAAATTGGCAAGACAGGTTGCTAGTTTTAGCACATGCAGCCCCAGAATCGTACATACTAGAGAGGTATGTCTTTCTCTGAACAGTGAAGTCTCATATCGAAATATGTGAATTTTCGCACACGTGATAGAAATGAATTATCAGCGTGATTTTAAAGTCTTTTTTAGACTATATTTGGCTAATCTTCCAACGCCCCTCTGTGCCATATCAACGCCCCCTAATTTTCTCTGGATTTTTTACCGCCCCCCTGAAAGCCTGAAACGCCCACAAGGGGGCGTTATCGCCCACGTTGGGAACCTATGATATAGATAATAAAACAAATTTCAAATTTGGGCTTCCAGATGCGCATATTCGGGTAGAAATGTTATTCGAAATTGGATGGCTCTAGGTACCGTTATGTTACCACATTTGAAGAAATATACATGCATTTATGCATATTCTTCATTATTTAGTTTCTTTAAATATAATAAAGAGCTGCAATATTTGGTGGCAACAGTCTGAAAAGTGGTACAACACTTTTAGTGATTCGATGCAAAATCACAAAACAAAAACAATAGTCCTTCAGGGACAAAGCCCCTTTGGACTAAAAAAAAAAAAAATCTTTATCATTAAGTGCAAGGTGTCTGAAATGGAACTATCATGCTACCAGATTAGAGCCATCATTTACTTCCAGTTCTGTTGCAGAAAGTCAGCTGCAGAATGTCACTAAATCATGTGTACTGCTTTACGTACTAATGTTGTATCATATGAAACTAGTAAAACAAGGACTGTGACATTTAAGAAGCAGAGCATCCTGGTCATCCAACTCATGTTGATGAGGCCCGCCTGCAAGAACTTGTGGAAGAAGATCAGTATACAACCACTTGAGAGCTGCTGAGGAGTTAAAGACATTAGTGCCATGCCCATTAGTCGTGCTATGCATCGCATAAACTTGACATACAAGTTCAAATCACTGGGTGTCGCATGAGCTAACTCAAGCAGATATGGACAGACATGTTTGAACCTGCATTAAGTTGCTCGAATATTAATGCAAGGACAAAATTCTGGACCGGATCGTCACTTGCGATGAAAAGTGGATTTACTTCAAGAACACAGGCCTAAAAGGGGCTTAGTCTGCACCAAGATGAGCCCATCAGCAGCATTGCAATATGGCTAACAAAAAGATCATTCTTTGTATCTGGTGGGATTGCCATGGTAATTATCCACAAAGACTATCTGGAAAAAAATAAAACCTTCCACAGTAAGGTGTACACTGAGATGTTAGTCTGTGTCGACACTGCTGTCAAGGAAAAATATCGAATTGAGTTCTGGTGCGGAAAGATGATGTTCCATCAAGATAATGCAAGACAACATGTGTCATCATTCACCGGCTGGACTCTGTGCGGACTGCAGTGGGATCTTTTGCCACACCCACCATATAGCCCCGTCACATTTGCAGCTACATCTTGCTAGTGCTATCTTCTATTCTTTACAGGATGTCCGAAATGAGGTTGATCTGTTTTTGGACTCGCTGCCACCAGGTTTGTTGGCCCAAAGGCTTTGAAAAACTATCAAAATGTTGGCAAAAAATCATAGTGTTAGGTGGTGATTTCTACCTGCACTAAAGATACTGCTTTTATGTTTTTAACTTTGTTAAGAACGTTTTTTGGTGGAAAATTTTCATTGCAACCATATATTTTATTTTATGAATTCTGATTGAAATTCTGTTGCAAATGTAATTAGTTTCTCTTCTCTTTTTTTAAATTGTTGAAAATTTTGTAATTTTTTCCTCAAAGTATGCACTTATAAAGTAATTCCCTTAGTTCTGATTATTAAAATATAGTATAAATAAAGTAATAAAAATATAACAAAGTTACATACATTTTTGCTAATAAATATGAATTTCCATTTCCTCTTATATATTCTTAAAACATAATTATCCATAAAAAGACGATTTCAAGGGATATTAACTAAAAGAAAATATTACTCTAAACTATCAAGAATGTAATGATTATTGGGCAAAATATTTATTTTTAATATTTAAATTCATTAAAAGTATGTTAGAATTGTGCAGTGCAAATCAATTGAAATACCAATGAAACTTTGTGACAGACTTGTTTACTGCTCTGTGTTTGATCTACAAAATTCTATACTTGCAAATATTTCTCATTCAGTTCTTCAAAATTTGTAATTCTTTTACAGTTAACCCGAGACCTTCTGCCAAGCTTTCAGTTGTCATATACTTTTTTCATGGATCTGAGTGTGAGGTTTTGCCTTTTGCTGTAGCGATTTGTTCACAGATTTCTGAGCTTTTTTTTTTGTCAGCTGTTTGTTATGTAAGTCTAATAACTCATTGAGTTTATCACTTTAAGCTTCTGAATCTAGTTGCCTGGCAAAATTGACAGTTTCTGTCACATGAATTTTCTAGCTGTTGTTTTCATCTCACCTTTGACAAATGTTTCGTGATATCCGACAAAATTAGTAGACTGCTGTAGTTTTGCAACACAAGCTTTAATATACAGAATTGTTTATGATTACAGAATAATTACAGTTAGACAGTTTCGTATCGAGAACAGAAGAGACAAGCTCTCTTCGTGGTTGCCTAGATGATCTCAACTGCCGCGAGCACAGCGTTGCAACAAAAGTTCAAAGAAATAAATGCTAGCGGCGAGAAAAACTTCAAATTCGTAACACTCCCCGCCGATTGGATTCTTAATCCAATACTTCTATCATTTACAAAACAATACAATTCAAAATTAAATGGAAGTTATACAGTAATGAGTATACTTACAACAGTAACATCAAATATGCAGAAGAAACTTAAATACAATAATTAATACACAGGTAGCACACAAATGTTTCATACAGGTATTTTAAGTATATTGCCTTGTGGCAAGCGTATGTTCACAACTCTTACTCTCCCATCACTTCCACCGAATATTTCTTCTACCCTTCTTGTTAACCACTTGGTGCCTGGTAGATTTTCTTCCTTTATCAGCACCAAGGTCCCAACCTTTACGCTGTTCTTACTGACCTGCCATTTATGGCGTTGTTGCAGATTATTTAATTAATCCCTTTTCCAAAGTTTTCAGATCCTTTGAGAGAATTTGGAAACCTTTTCCCACTTGCTAAGCCTATTTTCAATGATATCTGTAAGTGGGGATTCTGCGATGAAAGTGATGGGTCTCCCAATAAGAAAATGCCCTGGGGTTAGGGTTTCAAAGTTATCAAAATCAGCTGACAATGGAGTCAATGGTCTGGAGTTTAGAACTCCTTCAATTTCTGCTAATACTGTAATGAATTCTTCTAAAGTGAGATGAGAATTTCCGGCTATGCGTTTTAAATGATACTTAAAGGATTTTACACCGCCTTCGTACAATCCTCCAAAATTAGAGATCCTGGAGGGTTAAAACACCAATCAATTTTTTCCTCCTTCAAATATTGAACCAATTGTTCATCTGGAGAATTTACTATTTGTAGAAGTCGTTTTAGCTTGGCATCTGCGCCAACGAAATTTCATCCATTCCAGTGAACATTTTAGAAGACTTACCTCCCCTAGAGAAAAATCTTTTCAAACTAGCAATAAAACCTGTTGATGTTAAATCACTCACATAATCTAGATGTATTGCTTTAGTGCAAAAACATACATAAATTGCTACATATATCTTATTCAATATCCCCTTCCTCTGTCCTTTGAATTTCACGTAAAAAGGTCCGCAAAAATATATACCAGTAATCGTAAATGGAGGCGAAGGTTCTATGCGGCCCATCAACTGTTGCTCTAAAACTGGTTTGTTCTTTGTGCACGTGACACAATTGCGTATCACAAATTTGCACAATTTCCTGCTGTTTAATGGCCAATACTTTTGACTTATTATGTACAGCAAAGTCTGGGATCCTGCATGTAAATATTTCAAATGAAAATATTCTACGATCATGTAAGTTAAGGGATGTTTAGATGAGAAGACAATAGGATGTTTAATGTTATAGTTAACACTAGAATTGATTATTCGTCCTCCAACGCGAATAAGCCCATTTTTTATCAAGAAAACAGTTAAGAGAAGCTAATTTACTTTTACCTTTCACATTCTCTCCTTTCATTAAGGCAGAAATTTCTTCTGAATACTCACTTTGGGCAAATTTTAAAAGAATAAAATCTGAATTGTTCAACTCTTGACACTTCAGATACTCACCTTTCTTGTCTTTTGGATTTCTACAGTTACAGATAAATCTGAAAACATAAGAAACTATGTGAATAAGTTTAGAAAAATTATTAGTAATTTTAAGCAGATCATTATGAAACAAAACATTCTGGTTAGTTACAACAAAACATACAGGTACTTCTCCTTTTACAGAGGAAACTTTTTTTTTTTTTTTCAATTCTGAAATATAATATTCTTCAGGAACAGAATTATTACACTTAAATACTGAGACTTCATTTTTTCTTAAGAATTCAGGACCTGACTACCAGATCTCACGTTTTAAAAGATCTTCTGCATTAACCCCTCTTGTTACAAGATCAGCTATATTCAGTTTACCCGGTATGTGTGACCAAGCTTTAGGATTGCTAAGAGCTTAAATCTCTTTCACACGATTGGAAACAAACTGTTTCCACTTATGATGAGGTCCTTTAATCCAGAACAATATGATCTAGGAGTCTGTCCAAAAATGAACTGTAAGTGTTCCCTTTAGTTTTATAATTTGCTCCACTTCTTTCACAAGTTTGGCTGCGAGCAATGCCCCCATGAGTTCAAGTTTTGGCAGAGTCAGTTTCTTTAATGGGGCAACATGACTCTTCAGAGCAGTTAAGTTCACTGAGATTTTGTCAATATATTTAACTCTTAAGTATACTGCAGTTCCATATGCCTTTTGCCTGGCATTGGAAAAGGCATGGATTTGAAGTTGGTTGATATCACCTAGGCTGCAGTCGAAGATCATCCTAGGGACTTACAAGTTTGTAATATCGGATAACTCAAGCCTCCATTGAGTATACGTATGAAGAAGTTCTGCATCCCATGAGCACTTCCTAAGCCACAGTTCTTGGAATAGACACTTGAGTCTGATTGTGAGCGGCGTTAGAAGACCAAGTACATCGTATAATTTCCTGGCTGTTTTTAACTCAGTTCTTTTTGTAACACTTTCTCTTTTATTAAATTCAAGCAAGTCTTTCACATCAGTAGTGATGCAGTCTTGATGCACGTGCCACGAAAGGTCGAGAACCCTTTGTAGTTTGTCAGTAAGATTGGCCTCTGAATGAATGGGATGGGTTTTTAACTCCTTGTGTTCCCATATTTGTACCAGTTCCTTGCTGTTAGAACTCCACTTACATAAATTCATTCCTGCGTCAGCCATAATTCTTTTGGCTTCACACGACATCTGAAAGGCAGATGAGACGTTGTCGAGAGTTCTAACAAAATCGTCAACATACAGACATTTATCAAGCATTTTCACCGGGGCAGGATGCATCTCTCGAAGCTTTTTGATGTGTTCCTTGATGGTGGCAAACAGCAAGAAAGGACTGGCATTGATGCCAAACAGAACATGGCAAAATCTGAAAATTTCGATATAATGTTAATTTGTACTTGGGTTTTTACTTGGAAACAGAAATCATACTGCATTCCGATCCTTTTCATGCAAAGATATCTGCAAAAACGCCTTTTCGATATTTGCTAAGAGGAGCATAGCATTCGAATGGAAGAAGACAAGCATGTTGAATATCAGAGGATTAAGGCTCAATCCAGCATATAAACAGTCATTTAGAGAAAGTTCACCCTCTTCATGTGCACTGGCATCAAAAACGATTCGTTTCCTAGAACTGACAGATTCTCTGTAAACCATTGAAAATGGTAGATAAAATGGGCTTGTCACCTTGTACATTGTCATCTTGAACCTTTTCGATGATACTCTGATTTTCATAATCATTCACTATCTCTCAGTAGTCATTATAAAGTTCTGAACATCTCTCAAATTTTCTATTCAAATGATCCAGTCATCTCCTGGCAACTGTTAAGTTATCACTTAATTTCTTGAAGTCGTGCTTCCATGGTAACCCAACTTTGTACCTTCCCTCCTTATAACACACAGAATTCTTAAAGAGTGTTATGGCCCTAACTTCCTCATCTGAGTGTACACTTTGGAGGACACTAATTGATTCTAACTCTCAAAACTGTCTTGAACCCTCATCAACACGATCTTGTATAAAATAACATTAAGAATTGCTTGGAGACGTGATAGGAATAGAACCTGTCACCATCCATCCGAAAACTGTTTTAATTAAGGTGATAGAATTACCCCTTAACTGGATTTTGTTTCCCCTTAATAATTTGTAAAACATGTCACCAGTGATATTTTTTGAGGTAAATAAAATTTAGGATTAGCATACTTTATATTGTCTGGCAATTTTAAATTCTCGTTATCTATTTTCTCAGCTTGAATATTCCCAGCAATTTCTGGCAAAATTAAAAATTGGAGTTCTTTAATAAAGGAATCTTCATTGTTAGCTATATGTGTACAAATTTTTTCGGTAATCGGAATTACTATATTTTTCAATCCAATTAAATCTGCCCTACACCTCAATCTTTGAAAGCCTAATAAATTAGCTACGTCTTCAGTTATTAAATTCGGCTTCCATGCAGAATCACATAAAGCATTTAACTTTAACCATTTCCCATTGGGTTGCCTTAGATTAACTCTCACTGTGGAGAGAAGAACATTTTTGTTTATATTAAGTGAATAAAAACAAGAAGCATTTTGAGTTTTGCTAATTGAGCCATCTGGCACCAGTGATTGCGCAACACTTGGTTTCAAATTTCCTATCTTTTCACCCTTCCGTGCCCCACTGTCAATAATAAATCATGCTCATTTTTGTTTTGTTTTTGGCTGCTCTCGGTGTAACACTGTACTAGGATTTTTGTTACATGTATTTAGACATTGCATGAAATCCAAAACAGTTATAATACAGATTAAACTTTCTAATGTATTTTATTCTCTTGTCTGCATTTGATTCAATAAACTTTCTACATCTGAAAATGGGGTGTGTTTTGGTGCATCCTAACATATAATTATTTTTGTCATTTTTTACTATTAAGAGTTTTGAATTTCCGAGTTAATTCCTGTTTAAATTCATTTCTTCCCATACCTTTGTTTATGTTTTCCAAAGCTTGGCATCTTTTGTTTATAAATCCTGTAAATTTTGCCTAACTTGATAATTCAGAACCTAATTCCACTTCATATAACTTACGAGTGTCAATATATTACATATATTAAGATTACTTTGCAAAGAGGGTTTGTGTGTAATTCCAACTCTTTTAAATATCGCAAATTTCGATTATATCAAACATCTGTCTCTAATTAGATGCAGATTCACATTTAACTATAGAGGAGTTAAATATTTCATTACTATGACTCATAATAAACAACCGTGCGTTTTCAAAACGTTTTTTTCAATGTCTGGAATAAACTATTATATGTATCATTTACCGTTATTAGTCGTTTTGCATTATTACCCTTGAGTGCTGATTGCAGATAATGTAATTTTTTCTGTTCCGACAACTGATCATTATTATCAATTAATGCTATAAACTGTGATTTGAATGACAGCCATTCAGCATATAAATCTGAGACCTCGGGAAGATTAATTGATGGCAGTTTTACTTTACAGTTGCCAGAAGACAGACTGCTTTTAACATTTGCAATAGAATTTGAATTGAGAAGTTTTTGAAAGCTTATCTCACATGTTTTAAGGTCAGTTTGCAGTTCATCAAGGCTTGCTGCAAAGGTTAGCAAGTCAGCTTCCGAAAGTGTGCTGTAACATTCGTTGCGTAAATCCTCTAACTTAGAACATAGTTTGTCCACTGCTTCAATCGAAATTATACGTATTATCTGCTGGCACATCATCTTCTAAGAATGATTTTATTCTCATTATCTGCAATTTGATATATCTTTGTTTTCAATTAAAGACTGTTAATTGCGAGAGTTCGACAGGAGCCTTTTTTTTTTTCATTATTCGTTTCGCCTTTCAGATTTTTGTTTTAAAACAGCTCGAACTCCATCGGATCGTCATTGACCATGCTTCATGATATCCGTTGAAATTAGTAGACTGCTGTAGTTTCGCAATACAAGCTTTAATGTACAGAATTATTTACAATTACATAGTTTCGTATCGAGAATAGAAGAGACAAGCTTTCTTCATGGTTGCTTAGACGATCTCAACTGCCGTGAACATGGCATTGCCACAAAAGTTCAAAGAAATAAATGCTAGTGGGGAGAAAAACTTCAAATTCCTAACAACAAAGAATAGACAAATTTTCTTCTATACAGCATTGAAGGTATTTTAGTCCAAAGGGGCGATTTACCAAAAGGACTATTAATTTCATTTTGGCATTTTGCATTGAATCACTAAGAATGGCGTATCACTTTTCAGTTTGTTGTCACCAAATATTATTGCCTTGTTTTATATTTAAAGAAATTAAATAATGAAGAATCTGCATAAATGTATGTATGTCTCCCCCATTCTGGTACTTAGAGCCATCAAATTTTGAATAACAGAATCTTCCATTGAATATGGGCATCTAGAAGCCCTAATTTGGAATTTGAAAATTGTTTTATTATAGATTTCATATTTTGGAACACTTTAATGAATTTTTGATTAATAAACTCAATGATTTCAGAGCAAGCAATGGCAAGACTTTACCGGGTGGGGGGGGGAAGAATTATCTCATTGTTCCAGCCTAGCTGAAGATACTTCCAATAGAATTTTCAAATTAACCTCAAGAGATCCAGCAAGTGTTGTTAATACACAATAATTTACATGAAACATGACTATCTTCAACAAAATTAAATCTGAAATTTCCATCTATAAAAGATTAAAATTTTAAATGATGACACAAACATTCTTCATTTTATGTAAATAACATTCAAACTAAATTTACTATTCTTCTCCCAAGATTCTAAAGATATGCTCATTTTAAAATTATATTGCAATGTTGCTGTTGAATGAAATTTTATGGTTTTAGTGCAAAGAACACAATAAATAAATGTAATGCACCAAAAAAAAAAAAAAAAAAAAAAAAAAAAAAAAAAACTACATCGGGTGAGTGTTTTGCCTTATGAGACTTAGTATGCATTTGATTCGCTCATGCAATAAGCCTTTAATGTTTTGATAGCACCCTGGCCAATCAATTGAAACAAGCTAGTTACATTTAAAGGAGAGGGCAACTTTCACACATGAGTTCAAATCAATTAAAGTGGTAGGTGGGTGATCGGTTTCATTATTGATAAGAAGCATTCCTTCAAACAGAATTTGTTTAGACTGGAAGTAACATTTAACTTTGTGTATAAAGTGGTGATCAAATCAGTCCTCATAAACAAGAGTTTTCACCTGAGCTTTAGAATTTAATTTTCAAATCATTGGCAAGTCGTCATTTCAATACTTTTTTAAAGCTCTTGGATTTTCAGAATGATAAATTAAAACAAGTTTTAACTTGAAATCAGCAGCCATATTTGCATTAACTATCACTTTACATTAACTGTTAATCCATTGTTGGGAACCTCAAAGCCTGGAAATGTTTTTTTTTTTTAAAATTTATTTATTTATTTTTTTATGCTGAATAAAAGCTTTCTTATGCATTTTCTTCTAGAAGAGGCCAGTCTCATTCACATTAAATATGATTTGGCTACTTAAGTCCTCTTCTTTAATCACACATAACATTTGTTGTCCCAGGAAAAGGAGACTTAGTCACTTTACCTGCACTGTCCATGATGCTGTGCCAGTTACAGTGAGTTTTAAATCAGTTAAAACATCCATCACTAGCTACAAAGTTTTCATCTTTGATTGCTTCTCCAACTTCTTTCAATTTTTCAGAAATCAGTTTAGTTTAATAACACACAGTGTTCTGATTGACTGGACAAACCTTATGCTTACGTGGTTATCGCATCATAACTTCAGCTTTGTTTCCATTTGTAACAGTACTGTAATTCTTTATTTTTTTAACAACATATTTAATGTAATATTAATATAATTAATAAAAGACATTTCAAATGCAGTGTGTTACAAAATAATCATTTCTGTACCATCTAGTGATGAATTTACAGCATTTTCATATAGCAAACTTTTACTAGATTGTTTATGCATATATTTTAAAATTTCATAAATTTTCATTATTAGGCTGTTTTAATTACAGATTAATTTTGAAATAAATATTTTTAAATTTTAGATGAGTGGTTCAAATGTGATGATGATAATGTCTCTATGGTTACATCTGAAGAAATATTAAAGCTTTCTGGAGGAGGTAAATTTAAAGTTCTATTTCATTCAAAAACCTTTTCCAAAAATTTTAAGAACTTTTATTTCATTGCCAGAAAAATTAAACTCTTTTTTTAATTATTTTTGCTTTGAATATAGGCAATTTCAAAGTCTATAAAAATGGCTATGTCTATAAAAATTTGTACCAAACTATATTAATATGAATGCACCTCTTTTGTTAAACCCCTGCGTTTTTTGTTTGCTAGCATTGAAATCTAAATTCATTTTTCTCTTAGATTTTTTTGTAAGCTTTTTTAAAGCAAAAGTCTTCTAAAGTATTATTTGCAAAAGTTTTATGTAAATTTGCTTGATTTATTTTAAAAGATTGTATCATTTATAAACTGAAGCTCATATATAAACTTCAGTGTGTGGATAACTAAAGTAATTCTGCTCAGTACTGTCTGGAGTTGTTTTCTAATTAACATATATCAATGAAAGTAAGTGTGTGGTTCAGTTCATGGATGAGAAATTGACCAGAGTATTTAAAGTTATTTAAAAAATTCTCAATCAAGGGGAAAAAAAAAAAGCTTAGCACTTGTACAAAGTCATAAGTCTTGACCTCCTTTTTGACTTGCAGAAGTCAAAAAGGAGGACTTTTTTTTTTTTTACTGTTACAGCATGTGTTCAGTAAGTAGTTACATTAAAAAATAGCATAGTGCAATCAGTGGTGGCATAAAGCAGTATGAGGCAGGTAAGTCTCTGTTCCTAGGCAGTTCTGCATTTATGCTAGCCTTCAGTTGAGGCATAAACAGTATACTGTGGTGCACATGATCTTTTAAAATCCTGACAGCCAAAAATCACAGATGGCGAAGTTCTGAAAAAGAAAGCATAACATCTGGAAAACTTCAAGAGATGACATGACCTTCACTGAAGTCTGAAACAAAGCAGTTACCTTCATTTTTTGGCCAGTATGAAGTTTTGTTCCATCTTGAATGGAGATAGTGGTAGCTAAGCATCCTTGTTCCTTCAAGAACAATAAACATAGGAAATTCAGTGTAATGTGCTGTCGTAACAGTATGCTGAACTGGACTTTGAGATATCAGTTCCTCAAAGAAAAGAGGACAAGAATAAACTTTGCTGTAAAAACCATGCTATACATTTGTATAGTTAGATGTAATGCATCTGCTTTTCCTGTGTTCTGTTTACAACAATGCTGTGTATTCGTCATGCTTATTAAATTTAAATGCACGTTTTTGTGTATAGGTTATTTCATTGTCGCATATCTTCAACAACTATTAACACCAAAAAAGTAATTTGTAAAATTACCTCTTGCTGTGGCTATCAGGAGTTTAGCTGTTACACCATGTATATCTTACATGGACAGCATTGCCTTTTATGTCATGGATCTGGAAATGTACACTTATTACCAAGATCTGAAAATGTACACTTATTAAATCTTTATTGAAGAATTTGAGGCATATATATCTTTGATAACCAAAGCAGTAGCCATTTTGTTCATATCTTCAGTTCAAGTTAGCTGGCATTGTATTTTTGATGACATGTCTTGCTTTGCAGTACATTCAATTTTTTTCAGCATTTTTATTTAAACCTATTTTCCATTATGGACTCTTTTTACAGTCTTTTGTGTATTAGTGTTCTCATAATGTATATAAGCTGTTGCTGCCATTTTATTAAAACAATTCTGCAAACATATAATGGTCAAAAGTAAAATGAGTTTCATGCTCTGATTGCTAGCTGTTCATAGTGCAGTCATACTATTCTTTTAAATTTATGTAATTATTTCACTGAAAACTCCATTTGGTGATGAAAATATGAATTACACTTTTTTCTTGTGCATGAATCCCTTTGGCATGATCTGAAGAGCTTATGTACTAAGTTTTGAAATAAGGTCAATTCCAGGAGAATTTATTTTAATTACCCTGTTTGTATATATAATGTGTCTGAAGAGTTTTAGAAAAACTATTGTGAATTTGCATTCTTCACTTTTGTTAAAAATACATTATATTTTCTAATCAGGTGATTGGCACTGTGCATATTTACTGTTGTATGGGCCTCGAGTTTTAGAAGTACCCGAGGAGGAAAAAACTGAAGAACAACGAGCAGGTACATCATAAGAGACATTTCAACATTTAATTTTGGTGTCGTTGCTGCACACATGAGATTGCAAATGCCTTGACCTATATATTTCACTATGTGAAATTATTCACCTATTATACTTCATCATAATTTCTTCATTCAAGTCAGAATGGAAAGCCATTATTCTGATTAATTAAAAATGTATAAATAAAAGTAATGACTTTTGTTCTTCAATATTTTATGTTAATGCTTTTTACTAAGAAGTGTATATTACTCAGTATGTATCCTGGAATGAAAGAAAAAAATCTTTTTTAAAATTTGTCTTGTAGCTCATTTTTTTTCTCATTTTAAAAGGGGAAACATAACTTAAATGTGCTATAATAGGGGTGATTGTACTTCATATCAATAAGAGCCAAATGAAAAATAACTTAAATTTAAATTTATGCTATGATAGGGAAAATTAAACTTCATATCAATAAGAGCCAAATGATAAAATTCGGAAATATTCAAAAGTCAACCAGGTTATATTCATATCATTAAAAAATAATAAAACATTTTCTGAATTGCAAAAAAATATTTAAGTAAACTGTCGTAAACATCACATTTTTTTTTTTTTTTTTTTTTTTTTTTTTTTTTTTTTT
>KK115530.1:637353-650247 GCA_000611955.2 Stegodyphus mimosarum
TTTTTTTTTGCACCAAACTATATTTCCTTAGTGAGCTTGGGGTGAATGTTTCTTAGATATTTCTGGTTGCTAAGAGAAATTGATTTTTACTTATTCTGTTAGATGACAGCAGGTGTAACTCAAGTTTTTTTAACATGCTTTTTTAAGTGCACAGAAAATCTCGTAGAGGTGGTATTTCCAGTTAGTGGCAAAATCCTGTCCATTATGAAACAAATGTTGCAAATAATCAATTATACACAAGATCTATTATTTATCATTTAGTATTATGAAAAGAGCATTTCTCATTAACATAAGACAAGTGAAATATTTAGAATGTTAAAATTAGGCAGAAAAGTAACTTTAGTTTCCCATATAAATTTTGAATAAAATGAGATAATAAATTTTGAGGGCAATAACATATAAATTTTACAATGTTTACCTCTTCCAATTAGATCTAAAAAGCAGTTTTATATTAATAACATTTTGCAACAATATTTTTATTAGTAACAAATGTTTTTAATATCATTAAGTGTTAATAAAATACATTTTTAATGCTCTATGATAATAATATTCAAACAGTGCAACTTCATAAAAGTGCAGATGACCCCACAAAGCAATTTCACAACCCTAATCAGAGCGCTGACCCTTAGTTATATGCCATCAATTCAGAAATTTTGGGATAAGTATCTACCTTGCAATCTCACTAAGTTTTCAACAAGTTTTTCCGACCCCAAATGGAGTCAGCAACTCATAGTTGGAATACCACTGCTCTATGATATATACTGATTGCAAAATTTCTAACTTTACTTCTTGGTCTGTGATATATTGATTGCAAAAAATGCTCTAACTTTATTTCTATATGCTAATGTCTGCATCTAATGTAAAATCTTATGGTGAAAATGAAATTTTGCAATAACATACACTTTGGAATCCTTTCTTTAAAGTAAAAACTTTCTAATGATAATTTTTCTTTGAGGTGTTGTATTAAATTGGAGTTCTTAAATTGCTAGGTAATTTTTTTCTCTAACTGACATCTGGTCATTATGTTTTCTCTAGGGTCAGAAGCTCTATACATCACTTAGAAATTTGAACTGTAATTTTTTCTGAATATATATATATATGAGTCTGCTTATCTAAAACATGGTGATGTTTGCTGATATACAGCTATTTAATAATTTTCCAAATTTCAGAACTGAGTTTTAAAAATATGGAAAGTTGCTAAGCTGATCAAGTCATGCAGTAGAAAAAGAAGAGATAAAAGCTTAAAGGTATATATTTTAGTTGGCAGGATGCAATACTTAAAGAGGGAGAACTGATGGAAATTTAATCTTTGAGAAATTAGGTCAGAATATAAAAAATTCTAAAAACCATGTATCTTACTCTAGTTAGATGTCATTTTAGTGCAACATAAATAATACACATCTTACATGATAGTAGATGTGCTGACTGTTAGTTAAATGTAGTAAATATAGGGCTGGCAACTAAGTAATTGCGGATTTTTTTTAGAAAATCAAAGACAACTTTTTCATGGAACTAAATAACTTTATTCTGTAATGTATTGCCTATTTTGATCAATGACCTTTTGCCATCTTTCAGGCAGCATCATAATCCCACGTTCATAAAACTTCTGGTCTTTATTAGCAAAAAACTGAATCAGATACGATTTGACATCATCATCATTATTGACATTTTTACCATTCAAGGAGTTTTGTAAAGATCGAAACAAAAAGTAATCAGATTGTGCAAGGTCAGGACTATATGGTGGATGTGGCAAAACATCCCAACCAAGCTCCAATAATTTTTGCCGAGTGACCAAAGATGTGTGTGGCCTTGCATTGTCATGATGGAATACAACACCTTTTCGATTTGTCAATTCGGGCCGCTTTTCTTCAACTGCATTGTTTAATTTCATTAGTTGTTCAATGTAGACATAAGAATTGATCGTTCGGTTGGGTGGTAAGAGTTCAAAGTAGACAATTCCTTTGTAATCCGACCAAACTGATAACAAAACCTTCTTTTGATGAATATGAGCTTTTGATGTTGTTTGAATTGGTTCACCTGGCCTGCTCCACGATCTTTTCCATTTGATATTGTTGTAAACAACCCATTTTTCATCGCCAGTTATCAGTCATTTTAAAAATGGATCATTTTCATTATGTTTCTTTAGCAAATTGCAGCTGTTAATGTGTTGCGTTAAATGCGTTTCTTTCAGTTCGTGAGGAACCCATGTATCGAATTTTTGAACATAGCCAAGTTGTTTTAAGTGATTTTCAATGCATGTATGTGACACATGAAGCTTCTCTGCAATCTCACGTGTTGTACTGTGACGATCCGAATCGATTATTGCTTTGATTAGGTCGTCATCAACTTCAACTGGACGACCAGAGCGTTTTTCATCTTTGAGTGAAAAATCACCAGAACGAAATTTGGCAAACCAATTTTGACACTGCCGTTCTTTTAAGGTTTCGTCACCATAAACAGCACATAACTTTTTATGAACTTGTGATGCGTTTTTCCCTTTGCGGAAATAAAATAGCAAAATATGACGAAAATGTTCCTTTGGATTTTCCATTTTTCAACGAACGCCAAACAAAAACTACGCAACCGATCAAAAAACTTTTTATACTGATTCACAGCTGAATTGCCAACTATCAAATAACAAAATGTGTTTTACATTTGCACTACGTCCGCAAACCTAAAAATTCAACTGAAGCCATCTATGAGTGAAATCCGCAATTACTTAGTTGCCAACCCAATAAGTTATCAAAGCAATAATCTCATTTATATATGGTGCAATTAGTGATTTGAATTAAATTAAAATTTCAGAAAAGCTAGCCCACAAGCAGCCAAATGGTAAAATCACTGAACACTGGTAGTTTGAATTGGTTTCAAATTCGAATGAATCAGTTGGCTTCATGGGAGTTTTTGGAGTTTCTCTCACGTGTAACATGAATATGAACCATTTCTTTTAAAAAGTCCTAGTTTAATTATTTGTTTATTTTGCCCTTTTTCTTTCTGCAATCATCAGACTTATGGAGCTTTTTCTTCTAATAATAGAATGTTGTAAACTTTTCACCTGCCTAAATTTGTTCTGGGCACTGCAAGCTATATTGCTTTTTCCCTCCTCCTTCATTTTATAAATTGTCAGAATTTTACCATCTTTTGCTTATAATTTTGTGATATTATGACTGAGGCATTAGTTTATTTCTTACACATTATTTGGAAAAGCACACATGAATTTGCTTTAGAATTTGTTACCTGATTTATTTTTATAATCAATCTCTACAGTTGTTAAGGTGATGATCTCTCCTGTTTTATCAAAAGTCATAATTTCCCTTTTACTTTTATATTTGTTTAAAATTTCAGAAATTAAATGTTGTAGTTAGGTACTTGCATAAAAATCTGTTAATTTCAAATATCTGGCTGTATAATTTTCAAACAACATCTAGACCACATTGTCTATTTAAAATGTCAATAAAAGCATAGTTTAAAAATCTAATCAAATGCCTTCCCAATTTTTAGATTTTGGCAATCAATTTAACATTTTGCCAAAATTGGCAAAATGTCCGTAATTTTACTCATCTGACATTTGTTTCTCTTACTAATGTCATTTTGCATGTAAATCAACACTCTGGAGGAATATTTTCTTTGATTCATTGATAAATATGTGATTGATGGGTTATGATTTGAATTTGTCCCTTCTTCTCACATAAAGGGTGCAATATTAGAGTTTTTAGGCATGAGACCCTGCTTATCTCAGTCGAAACACAAACATTTCGAAAGTTTTTTTTTTGGGGGGGGAGACTAATGAAGAGTTCATAAAATATTACACCAGAAAAACTTCATTTTGACAATTTTAAGACCAGTTTATAAATAAAATTTTTTATTTGAATATTTGCAAAAATTTTTTATTTTTCTTGAATTTTTTTTCCAAAGGTCTTCAAGCTTTTTTTTCCTCTTAGAGGGTTGGTAGATATTATATTTCTTCAAAATTTTAGACCTTGCACCTCTGAAGATGTTGAAGGATTTGTAGGCAAGGCTTATAGACCTACGATTCCAAAACATTCCAGAGAAATGTGACAAAATGAAAAGTGTCTTCATGGTATTAAGAGACAATGGATGTGTTTTACAGAAAGTTTGTGATGAATTACTTATATTTTGGAGAATTTTTGGAAGAACAGTGGAAACAAAATTATTTTAATTTATAATTTTCTATTTTTGATTTTAGAAGTCTTTAACATGTTTATCATTTCTTTATTTTTGCTCCTATTTACTAGATACAAGCATGGAAAATAGCAAAAGTGGTTCTAATCATGTCACATGGGCATACAGGAATAAAAAAGAATTTTATTAATAAACTGCAAATTTAAGATTCATCTTCTGTGTCTTAGAACACCATACACAGGGCATTTTGCTGCAATCTATGTGGCTTCTAAATTCTGCTGCCCAATGCCTGTCTTAAAAGTAAAAGTTTTACCATCCTTAAGTTTTGATGTTCTATATTTCACTAAATTCTAAAAATTTTGCCACACCTACTCTATTGCCAACCCGAACTGCATAATTTCATAGTTACATTTATATGTAATATATGATTCTGATATAAAACATACTGGGAAAAAAGAGAGAGAAAGAAAAGTGTAAAGCATTTCAATGACATATTTAGAAGGGAGGGTCTACTCCTCTACTATCTCATAAAACTTAATTTTACAGGGTTAAGTCGGATGGATCGTCGAGGAAGGTAAAAAGTAATTAGATTCAAAATTGTCATACAGAATTGAATTGAGGGGAAAAAAAGTTTTTACTTTAGACAAAGTATTCAAAGAATGTGATTTCAATAGTTATACTTTTGTTATACCTTTTTTATTCCACCGAAACTTGCAAATTATGATCATGGTGACATTAATAAGAAAAAATTCATCATTAAGAAAGAAATATTTCAGAGTTTTTTTTTCTGTTATTGCTAGGGAAATCAAAACAGGAACGTGAAGTGCAGTTTTTTAGAATTTTTGCAGTTTATTCTAAAACAGTCTCCAGAACAAAATTCCAAATATTGTAATACTCATACAAACTTTCCTTTCAATTGTTGTCTGTGTTGGTAGTTAGTTCTAAGCATTTTCTAAATAAAAATTATTTAAGAACTACAAATGTATGTTTTGCATTTAAATGAGCTTTCTCTACTGTCTACATAACAGCGACTGGAGCAATCAAGTAGAGTTTTATATAATTGATGATTTAGTGAACAAAATCATGATATTTTAAAATGTGGAAACAAAAATTAAAAAATGTGAATAGAGTTTAAATTTATTTCCCTGATATATCATTTCAATATTTCTTAGTAATTTATGTATCAGTAGGAGTAGTAAAAGTTGTCTCTATGTCACTGAAGCATTCTTATTGATTTTACTACACAACTTAATTTTATAGAAAATATGATCAAATTAGCATAAATTAAATTGTTTATTAATTTATAAATTAATTAAACAAATGAAATATAGAATAAAAAATTTGAGTTTCTTTCAAACACGGAAGAAAGTATATCATCTGATGGTACATTCTATGGTGTTTATGTTCTGGTTTTAAAAAATAATTTTGGAATTATTTAAAAAAAATCATGTTATTTTGCTCATTTTAAATTGTAATTTAATTATCTGTAAATTTAAATAAAAAAGAATGCACTTCTTTATTTTACATTTTATTTCTTAAGAATTAAGGAAAAAATTGTGTAAAGATAATACAATTTACAACTCATTAGATCGAAAATTAAATAAACACTGACAAAAAATAAAAAATCTGAAAGGGTTCAGATTATTTATTTTGCACAAAATAGCTTTTTTAAAGTTGTAGGATCAAGTGTGCTTAGGTATAATAAAATGTGATTAGATCTACCTAAGTGTGATCCATGTGAGAACTCGCATGGATCTCGAAGATGGCTTGAAGATGAGCACAACTGGGGAATGGGTGTAAAAGACAGTTTTATTGCCCACAAACTATTTAACAGATGGTACAGACTTGCATATTTACACACACGCACGCACGCACACACACACACACACACAATCACTTGTAGTAAGAACTTCAAAGGTAATGCAACACTGAATTTAAAGGTAAAGAGTAGTGTGAGGTTATGCCTAACCTTTCTCTCCAACAGTTTAAATACCCTTGCTCACCCTACTTCATTTGCATCCTGACGAGGAAACGGGAGAGGAAAGGCTCACGAAATAAAATAATTTCTTATTGCCTGACCAGGATAATCAAGATAAAATTTTAGTTGCTAGTGCTTATTTTTTAAGTTAAAAATACACTCTGCATAAAATTTCAGTAAATACTGCCCTTCTTCAATACCTATAGGCTGCGGATATTTTGTATTTATGCGGAGTGTATCGCCACAAAATCTAGTAAAACTGCCACTTATATTTCCTAATAACTGAAAAATGTTTGTGAAAGAAGAGCCAAAAGCCGGAAATCCTGTAAAATTCTAAATAATAAATTAAACAAATGAAAATTAATAAATGCTTAATTAATAAATGTTACGCTTTCACCTCTTAATTACTTAACCAATCATCATGAAATTTTCAAGAAATATTTTTGAAATATTAGAAAAGGTTAAAAATATTTGCGTGGTTTAAGCCTGTGAGCGCAAACAAACTTTTACATTGTTTAACTTATTGTTATGAAACTTTCAGCATTTAATGTTTATAAAACGACAATCATTTGAAGCTATAAAACCTATTATATAGTTTAAGTTTCAACAGACAGTTACATTTTATAGCCTTTTCTAATATATCAAAAAGATTTCTTGAAAATTTCATGATGATCGGTTAAGTAATTAAGTCTTGAAAGCATAACAAATAAACTCACATTCGCATTTATTAGTTAAAATTTTTACTAATAATGTTTATTAGTAAAAATAAACAGAACCGCACAAAGTTTCATGTAGTTTATCAATAGAGTTAGTTGCCTTAAGTAGAATAGCGAGACATTTTAGACAATACTAGATGAATGTAAATTTAAACTAACATAAGCTAATAATGAATCCAAGTAAATCAGGTTTCAGTAAGATGAATATTCTTATAGAAAAAAAGGAAATTTAATAAATCTTCCTGATATTTCTGTAACAGACAGTTTTTATTGGTATTAAATTGTGTTTATATGTTTATGTAACACTTTATTTTGCTTTAATCTAGCCTTTGTCAAAACAGATCAGATATAAAGAAGTAATAATACATGCATACTTGACTATAATTTGACGGCTGGTGGAAGGAGTGCAAGCTCCACTTAGAAAAGTGTGCCAACATAATGCTTCTCTGACAGTAATCAACCACACTTAACTTTTTATTAATAATTATGCATTTATAAACAAGTACTAGGAAAATAATTAAAACAAAAACTATGTAATTCTATAAATGGCATTTAACATAATATAAAATGTCTTTAGAATAAAATTAAATAATAAAACTTATGTATATTTAGGACCAGCGCCAGACCTGGCATAAGATTGCAAACTTTAGGAGTTATGTTCTATATTCTCAATGAAGAAAGCGTAGTGCCAGTCATATGTGTAATTTCAGATTTATCTGTGAAAACATCTGTTATATTCATTTCTTTATAGTCATGTTGTTGAATTGGTCCAGTAGCTCTGCATAAAGCTGTAATAACATTAATTCCAAGCTCAGTTTATTCACTTGTAAAATCTAAGAACTGATATATAAATTTCAATTCTTCATTATTATTCTTGTTATTTCGTCTTTACTTCACTTTCGTTTTTACGTCTTCTGTGCACATCTATTGAGGCTCTGCTACTATATTATAAAATCCTATAGCCTTTATAGTTCTTACATTTTTCCCAGCTGCACCACTTCTGTTTCCTTCATTTGTATTTTTAAACTCTTGAATATCAGAAGTAACTTCAGAGGCCCAATATTTTTGCCTCAATGTGGGCAAGACATTCCTACTTTATGACAGCAAGTAGCCATAAATTAATGTTAAACTCAACTCATCCTAGCAATGAGATTCACTGTACCCAAACTCAGTTTCTTTCAAAAAGTCACATGTATTCCATTTTCCCCGCATACGAAAAGCTAAAGAAATTACATTGTGACAATGTATGCACAACAGAGGTAATTCACATATATCTAATCAGGAGTTTAATACATTGTCAACTTAAATGATTCACCATTGACAAATTTCCTCATAAAATACCAAAATTCACTTAAGATGTTGTATAAAATATTAAATATAATTAGAGTCTTTGATGTTTCTGATTAAGCAGTTTATCAACTTCTAGCTTGTCTAATACAACATAATTTCGAATTGACATGTTCTATCAAAGGCATTTAAACATATCTTCTGAAAAAAATTATTCCACAGTTCACTGTTTAGGTGTAGAGCTAGGTTTACAGAAAAAATATTGGACACAAATCACTCTTATCAAACCAGCAGCTGGCAGACTATTCAGAAAATTTGACTGTCCATGTGAAAAATTGTGCTGGTGGCAATACTATTAATTCAAATCAATTAGTGTATTTCTTTCTATTCTTAATCTAAAACTGAAAACCACCTTGTATGAAATTTACTGTAATCCATATACTTTTATTGTCCCCAAGCTTGATTATGTTTAAGATATTGTGAAAAAAATGCTTGCAATGATGGAGTCATAATATTTATAACAAAAGATTTGTACTACTATACTCTAAGGATTCTTTGGCTTCTGATCTCTAAGCACAGCTAAATCAACTAGTATTCTCTCAGGTCATGGAAAAAAATCTCTAATTGCAACTATATCTATCTGTCCTAGGTTATATTCCCTTTCTGATTAATCAGATGTTCATTCTTCAGCAAAATGCTGAGCAGTTCTTTCAGTCTAGTTTTAATGTACATAATGTAGAAGTAGCTGTTGGATACCCAGTTGGAAAGCAAATTCAGAGATCAGCTGTGAGAAATTTAAGACGCATTTTATGAAATAATGAACAACGACATATTTAATAAAGCAGTGTAACATGAAGCATAAAATTTGTATGTTAAAACTCGAGATTTTAAAATTTGCTTCTTTTATGATCATTGGGCACAATGTCTTTTAACAGAATAAATACTATCAGCACTTCCTTTAGCATACATTGAAGGGAAATAAATACTTCTATTAGAATACAAATCAGATTGCAATCAAGCAATATACTTAAAATTACAAGAAAACTTGGTAAAGATGTAGATGTGGAATTAAAATTTAAATCTGCAGTTCAAAATTCAGTGAAGGCAAAAGATGCACGAGTTTCAATACAAAATCAGCACAAATCACTACAAACACCTGTAGACAAATTTAGAATTATGTTTTTAGATATTGTGTAGGCATCCTTAAATGAGTGTTTTGAGCTACTAAAATTACACAGTTGCAGTTTTAGTTTCCTAGACAACTTATCAGAAATTGATAAAGAAGATCTATGGAAAACCTATAAAAATCTGAAAGAAAATTCTGAGGATATATACTTTTAAAGATACAGAGGTAAATTTTGAACTCAAACTCCATTTGATATTCTGCAGTTGATTTCAAATAACAATCTGTCTTTTTTAATTTGCCCATTAAGACATTATTGATTTTGTCTCTAGTGTTGCAGGCAATGAAAGAGCATTTTCCAAAGTAAAATTAATTAAGACTTATTTACCTACGAGTATGTCAAAAGATTTGTAAGACATATTTTAATAACTATTGAAAATATTTTGCATGTGCCATATTAAACATAAAAGAAATAACTTCTACTTGCATTTATGTAAACTGTAGAAAAATAAAATTAAGGTGTAAAAAATTAAATTATTTTTCAACTAAATAAATTTTTATACATAAATGTTTAATTGAATTTTAAATTATATATTTTTAAATAAAATGCACTTCTACGATTTTATAACTTTAATCTTTCTGTAAAATTCCCCTCTATCATCGATAAAGATAAAAAAGCTGATGATTGATGAAGATAAAAAAGCTGATTTTATTTTTTACTTCAATGTACGAAGTAAAAAGGAAGTATTGTAATCGGTAAAAATTTCGGGTATCATATTTTAACGAAAATATCCATTTTGACCACTATCAAATGCAATTTAACGATGTTCTTGCATGATATCTGAACGTAAGGACAGAATAAAGGACTGTCTTTCCCCCCCAAATATACAAAGCTGATTTAAAATGGATTCTGAAGAGATTTTTTCGTGGCGTCTGTGCGTATGTGCATATGTATGTATGTATCTCTAATAACTCAAAAACGAATAGCATCAGAACGTTCAAATTTTGTATATAGGACTGCTATAACATGTAGATGTGCACTCCAATTTTGGTTGCAATCGCCTGTATCAAAAGTATATAAATATATGTATATATCTATATCCACTCTGTTACCCGGCTCGGTGAGCTCAGTTTCTTTATTTTTGTATGTTTGTAACTTGTGCATTTTTTGCTTTAAAAATGATTGAATTATGTTTCCTTATCTTCCGGTTAAGGTTTTTATGCCTTTAGTTAACTTGCATGTTATAATTCCAGAATTATCAACAATTTAATTGTCGAAGTGCGGCTAATTGTTTTGGCCATAGCGGCATATTTGTTTACATTTGAAACTTAGCAGAATAGTGGATTTGTTGCCGATGTAGAGAAACTAAGCTTCGAAACAGCAAAGATAACGCCTTTTTTATTATTGCGAATTAAATCATGCTTAATCCATTCTGGAATTAATTCGAGGAAATAAGTTTTTAAGATTTATTTCGTAATTTTTAATATGGATATTATGAGTTTTTATGTATTTTTGTCTTGTCGCAAAGTGAGATCTGAGTTATTTGAAGGAGAAATACTGAATCGTCTGTGAAAAACTCTTTCTTTCTTTCTTTCTTTTTTTTTTTTTTTTTTTTTGTGTGTGTAAAATTTCTTTTATACATCGTTTCAGATTTATCATAGTATTTGAATAGAACATGTGGCAACGATTAGATAATTTTCAGATGATATACATAATTTTTGTGCGTTCTTAGTTATAAAATGAATGAGATGTAACGCTGTTAAGTGAACCTAGCGCCAGGGTGTCGCTATGGTAAACAAGTATAGTGAATTTTAGAGAGTACATTTATTCTATTCTGTTTTATGAAGTTATTGACGAAGTAGATTTAATTCAATCCAATATGTTCAAATGAAATGCAAGATGCATGTAATTTAATATTCCATGCAAGGAAGTCATCATATCTTTTAAATTCGCAGACGAGCGGCGGTCTTGTATATTAGCAGTATTGACTGGCTGTGACAACACGTGCACAGAAGTCGTTATCTGGCCTTTATTTTCGCAATCGTTGGTGGTAGTCATTTTTACAGAAATGTTTTAAATCGTGCAAATATCCATGTTTCGGCATTTTTAAATTTAAAGAAATTAGTTTTATAAAAATTACGAAATCTTATTTTTTACATGTTTCTCCGGTCTCTATACTTGTATATAGGAGAGTATACTACGCTAAAAGTTTAACTCCCGTATGATAAAAAAATAACATAGATATGTGATATTAAAATCGGAGATCATACTTACGGGCTGTACGCAAACTGAAAGGCGAAAAGTTTGCATTTGTGTGAATACTCTTTCTGCCTATCAAATGTGGCAAAATTATAAAAAAAGACTCTAGTAAATCACAAAAGAACACCACTGAATGGCGTTTAAGGGCGAAAAATTAATATAAAATTATTTTAATTTCTTTAGTAATCGATCCCTCAATTTTAATGGAAAATGACGTCAAATATCGCAAATTTTGAACCCGAGTATCTCGGTGAATTTTTGACACACGGGAGTCAAATTTTTTGTGTTTTATAACGAGTACAAAATTCTCTGCAATATTAAGTATAGGAACCGAAGATAGTAGATAGATTTCGTAGTTTTTACAAAATTGATTTCTTTAAATATAAAAACATAAATATTTGCGTCATTTAAAACATTTTTCGTAATTGGAAGTATGTGTCTACTACCAACGGTTGCGAAAATAAAGGTCGGCTAAAGGACTTTTGTGGTCACGATATTATCTTCTGAAGCGAGGTTTCTCTGAACGATTTTTCCAGACAACAAGAGTGTAAGACAAAGATCTAGTGTCTAGTTTTTATAGAAAATGATAAAAAAAACTAAAATATGAAGTTCAACACTTTATTCCTGCTTTTAATTTAAAATTTTTAAAAGAAGTTAGAATTGATGAAGTCCACTAAATGTTATCTTAAAAAAAAAATAAAGATTTAGAGACGTGGGATACGTAGTCCATCGTTTGCCCTTGCAGAAATCGGGTCCTACATGCAGTGCATGTTCTTCTGGACTGCCTTTTGCAAGCCATTTATATCTTTAATTTTTAGAATTCTTTTTCTCCAGTTACGATAAACTATGTATATAACTGTGGTTATATGAGAAATATAAAAATTTCACAAACTGTATATTAGATACAAGGGTCCTCAGAACAAGATTTTCTACCGCACAACGCTTTGGCTATTATGTTAGGGGCGTATTATAGACTCGATACTTCTTCTCTTTCAGCGCTTAGATTTTGCCAACAGAAGCAAAAATAGAAAACTCATTCTTCGCATGAGAAAAGCGTGACTAGCACGACAATGACAGACGTGCGAAACCAAAAATAAGACCCGGTGACTGGGGGAAGAGAAACTCCCATATTTGTCACTTCTTGATGTGTCGCACTGCTCGATGACAGAAATATTTTGCCGGATGCGTTCTTTTCGTATCTCACTTGACAAATAGGGCAACGTTCCGTTAAATCCTTTTCCTAATGCTCATCGTGACAACGACCTCAACTTTGAGATGTTAATTAATAAATTGTTACATGTTGAAAAGATTATTTAGTTTATGCACTTGTACGTAATTATAAAGAATTTCTTTCCTTTATTTCTTGGAATATTCTTTCGAATAATTT
>KK115530.1:650287-680925 GCA_000611955.2 Stegodyphus mimosarum
GAAGGAATTTCATATAGTTCGTCAGTTATGCACGGCAGGAATCAAACAAAATCTTGGAGAGGATGGATACCACTTCAGTATAACCAGTTTGTGTTTTTCAGCAAGTGTTACCAACAGTGTTCATTTTCCCCGATTCATTCACGAATTTTTACCTCAATTTTGTGGTTTTATAGAAGGGTTCACGTAGTAGAACATGATTTAAGTTTTGCTTGTTTAACTATAAATATCAGTTTAGGAAAATGGTCATACGTTGTGGTTTGCTTGCTATTCTACATATTATATTCAATTTTTGGTCTAATGTGGGTCGCTTTGACAAATCGCTGAACACGGGTAGTTCGTGCGAGGTTCGGCCAGCGACGTATGTATTCTCTACATGAGGTTTACATAGCTTTCCTTTTCTTAAATACGAAAAACGATGGAAGTTTACCTCCCCAAGAAAGTATCTTTCCTAGGGCAAACAACCTGTTGCACTTTGCTAAGAAGCAAGCATAACATATTCATTCTCTTTATCTACATTTTCACCTATCTTCGAGAAGCATCACTCGTATTTTTTTTTTTTAATTCATCAACCCAAGATTTAATGCAGGAGGTTACCGATATTTGAGTAATAAACAAAGGAAGAGTAATAGGCCGATAACTAAACCCGTCATATAAATCTAAAACCCATGTTTTCGATTTCGGGCTTGCAATCAGCCATCTTTAACCATTACACTGTCCACAAGCATAGAAAAGCTTATGCTCATTGCCAGTACGTGTATTTTTAATGTGGCACTTTAAAGACGTACTTTAATCAGTAGGCGAAGGCAGATAGGTCTTACACCACCGACATTGTCGCTGAGAACTTTTCGAATGCAGAAATAAATTTTTCTTCAGTTATCTGAGCTACGTTTATTCACAGGGAGCTAACTGATTTACCATCCATCAAAAATATAAGCAGATAGTTAGACAGAAGTATGGATGATACCTAATTATGCACAAAGAGAAAACTGGTAATGTCTCTCCATACTATTTCTCTAAGACAAAACACTAATTGAGGGGTTATATGCTATTGTAGTGCATACTATTGCATTCTTACCGTTCATTATGTTTATACAATTTTGAATCTAAATCTGGAAATGGTTATTGCACATTGAAAACTGGATTTTGATAATGAGCGGTGAATGTTCTGCATTGGATGTGCCTTTTTAAATTGTGCGAATTTTCTCCGTCAGGACAACATTTGCAATTATTATTACATTTACTGTTCATTTTATAATGTTACCATTATGATGCAAAGTATTATATTAAAGAAGCTCTAAGGAATGTGTCATAGTTTTGAATAGGTAAAGACCGTTTGGATGATGTCTATAGATGACACAGTTCCGGAAAATAGTCATTATTTTAATTATTTTGCATTTCATCTTGGTTTTTACTTTTGAAAGGTAATAAATCTGTCGCTGAAAGCTTTGTGCGATGTACAATCATCGATGGGCATTTGAAAATATAATGATCAATATCCTCTCTTTCCCCGCACGCAATTGTCACTAAGGGAAAATTTTTTTTTGTAAAAACTTTTTTTCTTTTGTAAAACGTCGAGAACGAATCGTCCTTAGCCAAGTACTGATTTAGGAAGAAATTAGCATTCTATCGTATTTTATTACTTGTGGCCTAAATTCCTGAACCTTTTGGCTTTGCCAGATATTATCCCAATCAGTTTTCCGTTATTTGTTCTCTTTATTCTTCATCTGTTCGGCAAGATATGACTTTGGCCATTTTATGCCTAGGGTCCTTGCACTGATATTCTGGGCCGCTTCTTTTGCGAATTCTTTCACTCAGAGATATTTTTTTAAAAAAAATAAATGCATTAAATTTGAATAGAAGATTCAGTAAGACTAATTGAATCCTAAACGCAGCTGTGGTTTCTTACATAGAATAATGACAGAAGGATGGGGAATTTCGAAAATTCTAGATCTTCGTTTCTATCGCATGTATCAAGTAGGCCTCGAAACTTTCAGTTCCTGTTAGTTCCCCAAATCTTTAATTTGGCAACAGTTTGCAAAATGTTATGTAAAAATTAAGTATGTTTTCAGTCAATGCAAAGCGTATTTTATTATCTTATGTAATGCTATAACCTGTAATAAAGTTGACTAAATAAATTTTATTACTGTACATATATACGTAGTATGCATACGAATATTGTTGCGTGCGTACGGTTTCGCAATCAATGAGATGCACACAGAACCGATGATAGCTTGATAAATTTATTTTACTAAAAGAAATACTTCACACTCCTGGAACTTTCCACAAAAGTACTCGTACAGCTCTTCGCCGTGTCACAGAGTACAATCAGTAGTTACACTTCAAGCTACTAAGAACGTTAAACACAGCATAGTGCAAAGCGCATTCAAAGAGCGAAGCTCACACGGAGATATCTCAATACTTGAACTCACGGTGAAGTAAATAGAAACTAACGCTTTCCCGTGTCTTACATAGCTTTCCCGTGGTCGCCGAGAAATCGGTAGTACCTTCTACTTCTCGAAATTACTGGAAGCCATATGAGAACAGAATACGGTTACAGCTATGTGTACAATACAGTCATACAATTACAATACCCATTACAGTTATACAGAGAACGTACCAAAATATCGCCAAGTTTGGCGACTGTTTGCGATTTCTGGCCAAATTTGGCGATTAAAAAGTCGCCAAAACCATTGTCAGCTTAGCGGTATTTCGCCAGTTTAGCGAGATAGCCATTTACTCAATATTAGATAGACTTATCCCTGTATTACTTCTTTTCTAGAAAAGCTGTGCTTCTTTAGACTTTCATGTTACATTATACAAAAGACACTACAGTTTTACACATAATCTCATTGAAATTATTTACGTTTATGCAAAATCCGTAGCAATATGGTAACTGTTTAGAAATTCTTTTACATTAAATCCTTTCGTATGAATGATCACTTTCCAGTTTCTTTTTTTGGGCGGATTGCACTGATGGTTGATAATAACAGTAAGATCATGATGAAAAATAGCAGCAAGAACGAAAAGTATTAAAAAAATCCAGACAACGACGAAGAAATGATTAATCACACATTCAAAAAGTCCAGAAAGCCAACGAGCCATGCATTAATGTGACGGAAGAGAAGAATCAAACTCAGGGCGACTATCCGACGTACGATGAATGAGAGTTTTAAACGTTTCGGCTACAAAAGAGTTAACGTAAATACGATCCAATTTTCCTCAGAAACAATTTTGTGACGGCAACCTGCCAAAGGTATTTTTTTACGCATTTAATCATGAATCATGAATGGCATGAACTCCATGTGAATTTGATGTGCAGCATGTGGATAAATATTTACTGCGTCGAAGCATTCTAGAATTATCTTTTGTAGTGAAAGAGCTTCATGAAAAACTGGTACATAATTTCGTTATATAAATAGATCTTAAGTTAAATGATTATTAGGTATATACAAATTATCTGCCTAAAGGAGATATGCCATTCTAAGAGAAACTGGCTCTCATATATAGCACGTACGGAAAAATCACCAGTGTACTAAATTGGATTAGAGACCCTCTTCGCAGGGGTTTTAAGCCGAGCTGAACTATCTTATTTACTGGGCCTCCGATGAGCTGTTGTACGTAAGGGAGACTACGAAAGTACTCTTGCAGATAATGCATTTTTTCTTTGAATCATACTCGATGCACAAATACTAGTTTAAGTTTCTTAACCTTACGACCACTGTTGAGAACGTATATAGTGGATTTATCGACTTAATATTTATTTTCATAGCAAAATATTTTAAAATCAAGGAAACTAATATAAAAATATAATTTAAATAAAATGTAAAGATGCTTGAGTCGATAGAATAAATATAACCTGTTTCTAAATTCACCCATATTCATAGAATTTATGATGGCAGTGGCAAACGACTATCAAGAAAATAGAAAAGAAGAAGAAATTTATGAAAAAAATGGGGCTTCGACTATAAAGCTATCGGAACATTAAACAAATATTTTTCTAATGTATCTGTGCTATTTATGTACTATATGATATCGGGTTACCTTATTTCTGCTAAGCAGAATATTGAAAAGGGGTAGTTTTCTGAAATAATCATGCATAAAAGTAGAATTTCTTCCGACTATATTTTATGAATTTCATCTTTTCATTATAGAAGTAATGAAATTATGTAAAAGCCGTCTGAGTTTCTCATTTCAGTGAGCCTTTGATTTGTTCGTTTCAGAATGATTTCACCTTCAGAGGGAAGACATTTTCTGTTTGATATCGTGTATAAACTGTCGAGTATTTAAAAGAAATACGACATAATCTTGCAAGTAAATTTTTACTATGTAAAATTTAACTAAAATTTCACTATGTAAAATCTTTTAGAAATACAATTTTCATTTTTTAAATCATCGCGTAATATATAAAAAGTGAAAGGAGTCTTTAATTGGTGGTATGCTTGCTAAATTTCAGCGACTTATTTATATACCATACTTGAGTATATAGTAAAGTGCAAATATTTGAAATCAAAACACATCGAATTCAGTACCTGTAAGTCAATCGAAAAAGATAGATCAGAAAATTAGATTTGTTGCATATATTACTTATTGTTCATTAAAAAAAACTGGCGTTGTCCAGCTGCACGAATGAAGGGATTGAAATCAAATTTAGAAAGGAAAAAAGAATAGGTCAAACTTTCTCTCTGTGAAACTAATCGCATGAGAAATGCTTTCTTTCCCTTCAAATTTCGTAATGATTTGATACCCTCAGACTAAGGTATCTAACGAAGGTTCTCCTCTTTTGATGCCCATCAATGGCCAAGTGGACTAAGACCGCTAAACACTGGTAATTCGACTAGAGTCCAGCCCATTAGTAGCCGAGCTGTAAGAGCGCTGGTCGCTCATAGTTCGACCTGAATTCAGATCTCGGCGAACGGGCTGGCTGCAGTTTCCCTTAAAAATTCCCCATGAAAGCGTCTTTCCCCTTATACAGATAGTCTACATGTGCCATTTTCCAGATTGCCCAACCAATTCGAGTTCAGATTACAGCGAATGAACTAACTGCATGGACATTTTTAAGGTTCTTCCCTTTAGAAACATAAGTATGAGCCCTTTCCTCTTAGAAAGACCTTCCACGATAGCGCTTCTTCCCTTAAACATGTAAACATATTGTCCTTCGCCATAATCAAGTAATCCACTGGGCAGATAGCCTTCATATACTTAATCCACAACCCTCCTTTTAGAAACACAAAAAAAGTTGTTGCTAGGTTTTCTATGCCAAAGGGCATTCTACACATATTACTCCTATTATAGTTACTAGTGACCTCGTTCAAATTTTTCTATTTGAATATGCTTATCAACGTAGTAAACCAAATGTTACATGCGAAAATTTAATATCTAATTGATAAAGAATGGTGAACTACTTTCCATTTTGTATTTGAGCACTTAAATAGCGTAACTGTGAATTGCGGGTGAGGGTTAATGAAATATCCCAGCTATATTAATATTTGAATATAATTTGTATTGTTATATTCATAGAATTAGTATTTGCACCTTTACTCTATTTTGTAATATTTTTATTATATTACTTTTATCTTTTTATAAAAAGATGGCTAACTTTTTTAGCGTTGGTTTTTTTGCTGGGATAGACTTGAATACTGCTGGTGAGTACCGATCAACTTCACGGAATTCTTTGCATTAAAGTTCCTTAGGTTAATCGATAGCTTGGGACGATAAAAATGAAGTACAGAACAACACTAAATTGCATTAATAGCAAAATTACTTTTTTTATACAGATGTGTGCGATGAGCCATGAAAAGGGTTATTTGACAGCTGCCATTGACCAAAAATTGTTTTGCGATCGAGTGATCGATAGCTATTCTGATTTTGATCGGCTATACCTGATTTGTAACGTGCTTTTCTTTCTTGCACACTAATAAATTTTGGACCCCCTCTTTTTTCGATAAATCTGATTTTATTATATTTATGATCTCTTAATGGCTGTTGGCTTATGATGGTGTTTAGGTCTTTTTCTTTCGAAATATTCTTTAGTTTGTATGCGTAATTTATTATTTGTATTTCTATTAGTTTTTTATACTATGCTTTTTTATTAAAACGAAGGAATTCACATTGAGTAATTTCAGATGATAAATGTTGGAGGTAAACGAAATGCATTGCAGAAATATATAATAAAATCCTGCATAACGATGTCATATATTCATTCATTCAGCTTCTATTACCTGTGGATTGCAACTTAAAGGAAGTCATCACAATCAACTCTTGTCTGTCGTTGCCTACTAACAACGAATAATATGGGATAATGCTTGTAGAGTCATTAGGTTATTTCTCAAGCAGGACTGATGAAAAATGAGCAACGCCTTCGCCGGAAATCGAACCACGGACCTCTCGGTTACGCGTCTAGCGTGTTGACCAGTACACCACGAGGGCATGCGAAGAAGGCGGGAGAAATACCTTATATACTCCCCCTTTTAAAGGGCGACTGGGGATTAGGGGCCCCAATCGCCAAATCGTGGTGGTGGAGAATCATCATCCACCACCTCTTTGTTCGGGCGCCACTTGTAGAGGCATTAGGTTATTTCGGAAGCAGGAGTGATGAAAAAGGAGCAACGCCTTCGCCGGGAATCGAACGACGGACCTCTCGGTTACGCGTCAAGAGTGCTGAGCATTACACCACGAAGGCATGCGAAGAAGCGGAAGAAATACCTTATATGCTTGAAATTTTTAATATTACTGCTGGAATCAAATTTCTGAGTTACCGAACTGCAAAGGTCAGATTTGCTGCATTAATCTTACCGTTGTGGACAAATTAATAGACATTGCGTATATATTCAGATGATATATGCCCCCAAGTCCTACTATGCTGCCTCAACGTGGCGGGGTGTCATTGGGCGGAGCGAGCGAAGTACGTCGGGAGCATAGCTCCTGGTAGGGCCACCCTAGGCGTGAAGGCCGTTCTAACATGCCCAGCTAAAGCATAGCAGGCGAAGACCCTTCAAGGGATTACCGTCTTGGTGATCGAGTATCACAATCCCGGGACCCAGGGACCTTTCCTCTTCTTCCTTTTCCTCTCCTCTTGTCTATCTCTTTTTTTCTATCTCTCTCCCTTTGTGGTTTCATCTACTGGAAGATGGGGCTCACTGTGAGGTGCAGCTACTATTCTGGTTTCTGTTTCACTATGGTGAGAAAACCACCTGTGCGTTTGCCGTGCATGGTGACCCGTAGGGTAGGAAAGGAGGATCTGGTAGTTGAGGGGCGAGGTACTGTCCCGAACATGCTGTTTTGGCTTCTGCTTCTACTTAAAACGGGAGGCACTTAGCTGTCCCCGCTAGTTTCAATCGGCTGGTCACTAGTCCTATCGGTCAGTGGCTTGGGGATAAGCTTTCGGAAGTTCCCTCTTTTGGAAAAGCTGACTGTGGGACTTCAGTTTGCGTATAGGCCCGGCTAGCCCTAACACAAGGATCTGTGTTCCCTTGTTGGGCTCCATGGTGGGTGGGGCAGTCGGGCCCGAATCTTTCTTTCTTTACAATATGAAAACTTTAACTTCTTCTCCTAACCATATTTAAACGAAAAATTCTGGAGCCGCTAAACGAATTTGTACTTCGACCATAGTTAGCACAAGCAAATTTCCAAAGTTCTCAGTTATTATTGGTCAGCTAGAAAATTTATCACCATTCTTCATCCATAAGCATATTGTAGCCTCAGCAGGCGAGCCAAAACACATAAAAAAGCTCCTTTCAGGATCTCTGCTCATCGAGACTATATCTGATGCACAATCTTCCTCTCTCCTAAAAATGAGCAATATGGGTGAGCATTCTATTAATGTATCCCCACATAAGTCTTTGAACACGTCAAGAGGGATCATTTTGGAAATAGACCTGATATCAGCCTCTGGGGATGAACTTTCAAAAGAACTAGCCGAGCAAAACGTGTGTGGGGTCCGCCGAATAAAAGTCCGTAGAGACGGGCAACTCGTCAATACAAAACATGTTATTCTCACTTTCTCATCTCCAGAGCTACTGAAAGCCATTAAGGCAGGCTACCTGAACTGCCCTATCAGACCTTACGTGCCGAACCCACTGCGCTGGTTTAAGTGCTAACGGTTTGGCCATGCAAAGGTCGCATGCCGGGGAAACTTGGCATGTGCTCGCTGTTCTGCAAGCGGTCACGAAAGTCAGGAATGTGTAGCTGATCCAAAATGTGTAAACTGTCATGCTTATCATCGGGCGTACTCACGAAACTGCCCTAAATGGAAAGAAGAGAAAGAAATACAGCATATTAAGATTACAAGAAAAATATCTTATCTTGAAGCTAAGAAACTGTTTAGCATGGATCAGTCAAGAACAAATGTCTCCTATGCTAATGGACAAAGCCGACTGGGATTCTTTCTTACATTATGCTCTCTTCACTGAAGAAATAGTGGAGAATGTGCACATTGATCAAGCTGTGAAGATCATTACAGATAAAATTATTCCAGAAGCCGATATATGTATCCCCAAAACGTCGGTAAAACTGCTAAAATACTCAAGGACTAAATACCAATCCTGAATGCTAGGAAGCCATCAGAAAACAAAGGAAAACTTGGAGCATTTTTCTGCGATATCCTACAGAATCAAATCTCATAATATTCAAAAGGGCTAAAGCAAAAGCTCGGCAGGTGCGGAGGAAGAGTCAGAAGAATTCCTGGATCTCGTATGTATCCTCGATTAGCTCCTCTACTTCGAGTAAGAAGGTATGGGAGAGAGTCCGGAAAGCGTCCGGTATCTACAAAGAGCACAAACTTTCAATTTTAAAGATAAGTGGTGAAGCAGTTACTAGTAGGGAAGGAATTGCCGACGCCATTAGACAGGCGTTTTCAGCCGTCTCAAACAGTAGTAACTATCCTCCTGAATTCCTTTCTGCAAAAACATGCATTGAAAACCAATCGATTGATTTAAAATCTCCCAATACTGAACCTTATAATCAGGATTTTACTGTGCTTGAATTGAAAATAGCTCTGTCGCAGACAAAAAGTTCATGTCCTGGTTCCGGATGGTATTTATTGCCTATCCTATGTTGAAACATCTCCCTTCTGAGTCATTGGCAGCCATCCTCTTTTTTTTAACAGAGTATGGAAGGAGTAAGTCTTTTCAAATCACTGGAGAATAGCTTTTGTCATCCCCATTGTTAAACCGGGAAAAGACCCTATCAATCAATCAAGTTACTGCCCATTGCTCTAACTAGCTGCCTTTGCAAACTCTTTGAAAAGATGGTCAACACTCGTCTGGTCTATTATTTAGAGACAAATAATTGTATATCCCCTTATCATAATGGTTTTAGAAAAGGAGGAGCAACTATCGATAATATCCTACTCTTAGAAACAGGTATCCGTAGAGCTTTCGTTAGAAGAAATCACTACGTTTCCATATTCTTTGATATAGAGAAAGCCTGTGATACCACATGGAGGTACGGTATCCTTCGTGACTTATATAATAATGGTTTACGAGGAAATATGCCGATATTCATCAAACATTTCCTACAGGATCGGAAGTTTCATGTGAAGATAAGCCCTACACTTTCTGATGTGTTCGATCAAGAAGAGCGTATTCCACAAGGCAGTGTATTAAGTGTCACATTATTTAGTATAAAAATTAACTCTATTTTAAAACAACTGCCTCCAACAGTCCATGGAATGCTCTACGTCGACGACCTGCAAGTCAGTTGTCAGAGGGAAGACCTGAAAGATATCGAGTGTAAACTGCAGACATCTCTCAATAGAATCGTTAAATGGTCGCAGGTAAATGGTTTTAGGTTCTCAACCCAAAAAACTGTGTGTGTGCATTTCTGTCGAAAGAAAATTCCTCACCCTGATCCCGAACTTTATCTGCAAGATGTGCTGATTCCTGTAGAAAAGGAAATAAAATTCCTAGGAATGATATTTGACCATAAGCTTACCTTCCTTCCCTATATTACCTATATAAAAAAGAAATGTTTAAAAACTATGAATATTCTGAAAGTACTGTCAAATACTTCTTGGGGTGCTGATCGAAGCTCAATGCTTTTTGTATATAGAGCTCTTATTCGTTCGAAACTTGATTACGGATCAGTCATTTATAGGTCGGCAAGGCCTTCAGTATTAGCCAAACTTGATCCTATACATCACCAGGCACTTCGGATATGCACTGGTGCCTATAGAACTTTTCCAGTGGAAAGTTTATATGTGGAAAGTAATGAGACCTCCCAGCGGTTAAGACGTGAAAATCTTTGTTTTAAGCACTATTTCAAAGTGTTATCACAAAACGAAAATCCTACGCGGTTGAAATTGCTTTATGACCCATACTTCCGTTTATATCCGGCACGACCATCATGCGTAATCTTTTGGCTTGCGGATGGGTGCTTTGATAGAGGAATATAGTTTAACCGATATAAATGTACAGCTGGAGGATTTTTTTTGGAACTCCTCCCTGGAAAGATTGGAGAATCCAATCTCTGGGCTCTTTTTGACACTGGGGTAAATCACAAACTAACGATATCATCAACAAGCAGATTTTTTGTTAACATAGAAACAAATGTAGGAAATATATCCCTTTGTATACAGACGGATCAAAATCCCAGGATCATGTTGGTGCCGCTTTCGTCACAGAGAAAACGATAGTGGGGTTTGATTACATCCAGCTTGCTCTGTGCTTACTTCTGAGCTTACTGCAATCCTGTAGTTTATTATATACACGGATTCCATGAGTGCCCTAATGTCACTGGAAAATTACGCTCATTGTTTTCATCCAATTATAACCAGAATCCTGAAGTTGAATCATATTCTAAAAAATCGGGGGGGGGGTCAGATTCTTTATTCGTGGATCCCTCGGCATGTTGCCATAAGGGGGAATGAATTGGCGGATATTGAAGCTAAAATTGCGACCACAATGTACAATCCTCAGATTCCAGTAGCAGACATCAAAGAGTTTGTCAAAAGCAAAATTATCAGTAAATGGCAGAGGCAATGGGATGACAAAGTATATAATAAGCTGAGAAATGTGAAAGCCACCATTGAATACTAGCCGTGTACGACTGATAGAAGGGAAGATGTTCTCTTGATTCGACTGAGAATTGGTCATTGTCGCCTGACCCATGAGTATTTCCTGAAAGGAGAAAAGAATCTCCTCTGCACAAACTGCAATGAAGATCTGACAGTGCGTCACATCTTGGTGGAATGCCAGAGTTTTAATTATTTTCGCCCAAAACATTTTAATTGTTCAGAATTGGATTTAAGAAATTTAATTGAAAAAACTCATCATCGTAATCTGTTTCTGTCTTTGAAAAATATTGGCTTTTTGGTAGACTTTAATTTGTTTTTAAAAGATATTAGTTTTTATTGTAGACTTTAATCGGTTTTTAGTCTCCTTTTACCTAAGCTAGAAGATTTTACAAATGACTAATTGCATTGTTACCATTTGTCTGGCTCGGATAACCTTGACAGGTTTTGTGCCAAAATTACAATAATCCAATCCAATCAAGTATGATTTAATGTCTCAATGTAGTACAACCAACAGCTAATTTCAACGTGATCATATGTTGGATCCATCAGTGGCTAAGTTGAATGAGCTAGCTTAGGGCGTATCCTTAATTTTCAAAAAGGGCAAGCTGTTGAACATCAGATTTTTAAAAGTTACATTAATGTATTAAGATCTTCCATAGAAGACACTATAATAGCTCTAAGCTAAGTGTAAAGAAAGTTCAGTTATGCATGATTTTGAGTTGGCGATGCACATCAGAATACTGTAGATGAGATGTAATAGGTGGTCCTGTCTTATAGTTTGCGTATAGCTCATCGAAGTGTTATAGTTAAAATGTGGAGCTATTTTCCTGACTGTACTTCACAAAATGAATATAAGTTAGATTACAGGTATTCCAAAGTCGTCTGTAGTATTTGCGTATTAATATATTGTTAAATATTGCGTAAAACGTAAAATAATGAAATGCACATAATAAAAGTTTTAAATTTCCCAGATTTAAGGACTGAAATGGTTCTATTCTTTCAGTTAAAGTTTGCAAACAATTTAGTTTTTGAACGATTTCACAGTCGTAATTTAATTTTGCTTACTTTATGCAGGCATTATAATACATTTACGAATATAATCAGGAAGAAAATTATATTAATTAATTATTGACTGATATTAGTGCCTGATAAAAGTTCAACATTAGTACAGTTAATGCTGATAAAGCAAAATCAAGGACTCAATATTTTAAGTTTCACTTAACGTGTTACGAATACCGCTGGTATTTGTAAATGATATGAATTTAATTGCATGTTTATTTTCAGTCTCAAAAGGAAAATAGAAAACATCCAGTACAAATAATTTGCAGAAATAGTGCTAAATAAGTTTGTATGAAATTTCGGGAAAACTGGAATTAGAAGAAGGAAACTTCTCTTGATTCACAAACCTGATAAATTCACAATTATTATCAGAATTAAGCTTTTTAGCCTATTTTATTGTGTCTATACGTATTACAGCCTCACAATACAAGCAAATGATTTCATATTTTTCTACACACGTTCTGTTTTGGAGGAAAAAAATACTTTTTTGTGGCTTCTCGCTGCGTTTTGATTGAAATAAGCTGAAAAATAGCTATTTGCTTTATATCGCATTCATACGAGTTTTTAAGTTCAATAAACAAATAACAATAAAAAATATCCATGTTATTTGTGCCTTATCTTCTGCTCTTACTCAAATATATCCATTTTGTGTAATTTTATCCATTTCTTAACTAGCAGATTTATCAAGACCTCTAAAGACAGCTCTTGTTTATGAAAGCATGCATATAATTTATGAATCGTTTTAGTGCTTTTTTATCACATCTTTATAAAGTTTTACAGATATGTTTATATGCTTATTTTACTGAAGATCTATTCTTTATCGTTGTGTAAAGCTCTAAATCAATGTTACAGCCAGGGCCTAATTTTTAAAATTAGAAGGGCTGGATCCTTGTAGAATGCCAGAAGGAACGGAAACAGAAATGGATAATAAATACAGTAATAAATAATGAATAATGAAATAAAATATAATGGGGAAAATATTAATAAATTATGTTAATAAATGAAAATAATACATCAAAATTTCACAAAAATTAAACAAAAATTAGTAAATAAATAGTAATTTAACATATAATGAAAAATTAAATATTTAAATAAATGAAAAGTAAGTATGTTCATAACAACAAGACATGATGCAGGGGATGAGAAAAGGCAAGTTTTTCTTCTTTCTTTTCTCTCTCTTCCTCCCTTGCCCATCCAAAAAGGGGTTGTATAGGATACACCACTATAAGGATACACTGATATTACACTCAGAAGAAGGTGCAACGACTAAATAACGAAGACTTAACACAATATTTAAATCCTCACCTTGTACTTCAGAGTAACAATGAACCCCCCGCTGACCTTTATACAATCCAGGAGAACGATAAAACAAATAATAATTTTATTGATGTTCTTCGTACTGAGATACAAATGCATTTATTTCATGCTTCATATCTCTTTAGACACTTTTATAGTAAAACTATAACCCACAACAATTCCTCATCCTGATGAGTTTGCATTTTGAGAATGAGAATTATCTTCCTCAGCTGCTGAATTTTATTACTCATTTTGCTCTCTCTATGTAAACTGAGTCATTCATTCTGTCCTTACTTGCTGTCCAACAAATTTAAACATGCAATGTAAATTTAATCCTACTTCCCAGAAACCAACAAAAACTTTCATCTTTGTAGACTGATTAAAACTACATAGGTCATGTTAGGTTATTTGAATATGAATTTCCACGAGGACTGTTTGCCTAGAGTAGTGGTCTTCAAACTTTGTCGATTTACAGAACCCTTAGAACTTCAAGGTTTTTTCGGGAAACCCTCAGTCTATCCTTAGTAAAATATATTAAAAACAATATTTAAAATATATCAATATGTTATAGGCACTTTATGTAAAGACAATTAAAAGAAAATTATTGTATATTTTATTAAAAGTTTTTAACATAAAATTAGTGTAATTTATTCACTAATAGCGCAAACTCATGCTTCAGATATCACCTACCTTTGCATTATATTTAGTGACAAGGGTGCGCTTGCACTTTTTTACACAAAATGTGGAAATCTAGCTCTATTGATGTTATCTGCAGGCGCATTTCATATTCTACAGTTTGATTGTTTCCATATTTTGTTGTTGTTTCTATATTTTGTTTTTGTTTGCATTGAGAAAGATTTTTCACATAAATACGCTGTTTTGAATGACATTAAAATGTTCATAGCTCTGTGAGAAACTTCTGGGTGTTCTGCATGAACTTGCAACTAAAAATATAGGAGCTGCTGTTCCTTAAATTTAGATTTTAACTCCGAATCTGTTCATATGTCAATAAGTTGTTCCCTTTCCTTCATTGGCACGCATTGTAATTTATCGTAGTACTTGAAAAGATTTTTTATCCAGTCATATTTAGATTTTTTCGAGGAAATATTCTCTTATAGTTTTCTTCAATGAAAAAAGGTGCTCCAAAATATAACTTTTAACACTGTCGTCTAAATGCGTTTTCAAGTAGATTTGAAACCAGGTCAGGCTACCAGTATTCAGCAGTCCTAACCTTTCGGCCATTGATAACTAAAAAGGGGAATCAGTGTTTCTTTCAGTTTCTGGATCCTTCAGGATACAAAGAATGCTTTTGATTGAATACATGAGCTTAATATAAGACTCTGCATTTCGGGCTGAACTATTGCCACTTGCGCATTACTTAAACATACCATGAATACAGCCACTGTCAATACAATTTGTTCTGCATCAGGCTCTAGCCTTGCTTCCATTCAGAAGCTTGCACTGAAAAGCCCCTTTAAACATAAGAGGCTGCTACTTTCCTTCTCCAATGATATTAGACTTTACTTATGTGATGGATATCATTTGACATAATTACGTGAGCGTAGTTGGCAATGAGGCTTCTTAACAAATTAGCCTGACAAAGCACCAGGCCTCAATCCATAAATGTTCCTCTACCGAAAGCCCTTCTTTAAAATGATAATACTCCAGTTCCTTTTAGAAAAATGATCGAAGAGATGGGGCAGTGATAACATTTAGTGTTCATAACCTCCTGCATCCTGAATCAGCCAATTTTATACGTCTAAGCGAAAACTAGATTAGATTATTTGAATGTAGCGAACCACACGAGAAGTATCTGCTTAAGAGGAGATGGCTTTTATGGAAAACTTTCTAACGGAAACTAGCTCGTATTCACATTACACACGGAGAAAACCATGAAACATTTCTTTCTAGCAATGAATTGCAACCATGCAGAGATCCATTCGCATGGGGTCGAAATCCTAGCATTCAGCGGTCTTAATATCGAATATGTGGTGGGACACGTACATATTCAATTAGTGCTAGTCGTACCACTTTAGGAAATAAAAACTGGTCTGGTCCAAGAAACTCTCTAAAATAATTAGCTGCATTTTGAAGCTGTATATCGCTGCCTAATTGACAAATACTCTTTTCATTCTGCAATAAACAAACTGGAGTCTTTTGTTAGACAAGGCAGGTTTAAATACCCTCGGTTAATTGGGAGTTGACTCAACTACTACTTCACTTACTATTACTTCCAACTTAATAGGTATTATTACCAAGTTTCTATATTATTAGCAATGTTATTAGCAACTTCAACAAGTAACAATATGGTCATTATGTTATTACACAGCTTGTTTCTCACTGTTATTACTACTGTTCTGCAGCAATCACAATAAATATTTAAAATTCAAGATATTCGTAAGTTCTTTTTTATTCTCTAAAAACTACTATATCGATGCCTGTACATTTTTCTGTTGCTGTTGTTGTGACTTATCTCACTTGTCTGATAGTGAACAGGCCCTGCATGAGAACAGGCCCACGAAATACACTGCGGCAAGGTGAGCAAGATTGCGCCTGTCGCTGGCAAGAGGCTTGAGCACCATACAGGTGACAGCACGACTTTGCTCAGTGCCTCCCCCAATTTTGATGGAGAGCACCCTGGCGGATGGGTCCGAGGGTCTCCCATTTCTCTTCCCCTCCCACCGATCTTCGAGAGGACTTTCGACTCGCCGCATATTTAGTGCCCCCATGCCGCGCAGACACTATACATTTACAAACATCCATGCCTTCTCCGGTACTCGAGCTCGGGCCTTTCGGTATGGCAGTCAGCGTCACTAACCACTATCCAGGTTGGGCGGAGCAGATTTTTCTTCTCTTCATAACCCCCAGGGATCGACGCAGAGCTCTTTGTGCAGTACTGGCTAGGATCTGTACCTAGGCAGTCTCGGCCACAGGGGTATAAAATTCATGAACTTGGCGGTTCCCGATGATCCGTGGGGAAGGGACTATCTCGACCTTTTACGGGTCTGGTGGCGCAAGTCCCTGATAATTAGGGGCCGAATAGAGTCTAGGCCATTGAGCGTCCAGTCCCCGCTGTCCTCGGTTTTCTGTGTAAAGCCTGAAGAGAGGGCCAGCCCGCGTAGTTCTGGCAAGTAGCATCTTTCAACGGCCAGTCAAAGCTCCAAGTTTTCATTGCCACCCCACCGTGGTCTCTGTTCACTGGGACGGTGGTCTCGGCTGGCTAGTTCGGCGGTGGGTCTTTAGAGGGAGTTACTTAAAGTTGCTGATGTTCTCGGGGATGTGGGCTTCGGGACTCGGCGGAAGTGTTTACGACCATGCTTAGGGTGGCTTCGACTGGCTTTTTCCAGTCCCTAAAATGTCATTTAGCTGACGAGGCAGGTATAAAAGGCAGTTCGCTTCATATCCCTTGGGGTGTTTATACTGGTTTGGTATTTTATCATGGAAGTGGCACTCTGGGGGAACATAATTACGAGTCTGGCGGCTTCAGAACCCCGACGGAAGATCGTCTATACGATTGGACCAAGGGGGAATTGGCTGTAAGTCCTCAAACTGGTGGTCTCGGTAGAGAGCATGGCTTGCCACATGACCCGTATTCCATATAATTCCATGGTATCGGTAGCGGCTCGACGGCCAGTCTGTTGTATAGTACCGTATTACGTGTTAATTCTACAATCTAAAGTTGCCCGTATAGTACTGGCGGGAGGCACTTTGACGACCAGTCAAATCTCCAGGTTTTCATTCATACTAAAAGTACCGCACCTCATGGTGGTCTCAGATCGCCGGGAGTGGTGACCCCGGTCGACTTGTTCAGCCATGAGTAACGAGAGTACGTTATGATCTGTCGCCCGTAAGTGTGGGACAAGGCGGCAGTGTAAGGATTTCTCTAAACTCTCGATGGGCTATTTTTCTGTCTTACACCCACCTCCCGCCTAGTACAGAGGTCCTAAGTCGGAGTTGGGCTTGGATGTGCGTCTACCTTAGATCGCTGTACCGGCTTCTAACAATCTAGTTCTTTTCTTCATACATTTCTTTTAACAATGAATTTATCGTTTATAGTTTGACGAACTGTATGATTAACTTCTCTGTTGCGATAAACTTCCGTAATATTTTATTTGAAAAGATTTTTACCATTCCACTGATTTTTGATAGTTGGTTAGCTGTGAATGTTCGTGCAGACACTTCAACACAGTTGTCGTTTTCGTGTAGCTCTTCATAAGTCCTTTTTTATCTATGTTAATGAATGTTTCTTTACCTAGCTCATTAGTATTCCATTAGATGTACTCAGTTATGGCGACGGAATATGACTAAGTTCTATGTTATTGGTAACTGCAGCATGTAATACTAGTTACTATGTTATTAGTAACTTCAGAAAGATGAGTCTCAAAACGATGAAATAATTTGCGTACTGTTGTGTGATATATTTCTAACTTCGAACTGCTTGTCGTTAATTCGCTTATACTTTAGATATTGTTTCTGATGTTGTAGGTCTTTTATTTTTCTTTTTGCACTCATTATTATTATTCTTATTATCATCATCACCAGCATTACTGAGTTTTAAAATTAAACTGTCATAAAAGAACTTCATATATCGAAAACTGATAGATAGACGTTAATTCAACATTAAAGCCCATAAAAGTCTTTACTCGTGTTACGTAGCTTGCCCATTAAGAACCAAGACGACTGTACATATACTAAATATATGTCTATTTCTACCATATTTTATTTTGTCATCCATAATTAGAGCTTGTTCATTGCGTTTAATTACTTTCAAATTGTGACACTATGCATTGAGTCTCCACCTCTGATTGTTTAGTATTATATTATTATCACCTTTCCTATTTGGATATTCATTCCCTTTTATGAACTACTTGTCGTATAGTGCTACCTCGTAACCTTTGATTTGAGACTGCAATTAATGTCATACATTAATTCCGAGTTTAGAGTTATTTTCAACTTTACAAGTATTATTACCAAGTTTCTATGTTATTAGTAATATTATTAGTAACTTCAGTAAGTAATCTTAGTCACTGTGTTATTGCACAGCTTGATTCCCACTGTTAGTACTGCAGCAATCACAACAACTGCTTACTTGGACAGGACATCAGAATTTTACAAGTGGTTGTACAGATATAACTTTAATATTTCTTGGCAACAATTTGAAAAGTGAAAAACTGTTTTATAGTGGACGACGCAAAATGCCAAAGCAAAATTAATAGCCCTTCTGGTGTTGTAGGTCTTTTTTCAGACGAAAGGGCAATTTGCCCCTTCGTCTAAAAAATCCTTTAAATATTAGATTAAATTTAGTACTCTACAAAAAACAGATTTAAAAACTATTTCATGGAAACTAATTTTTTTTTTTTTTTTTAGAATAGCAACCCGTAATTCACGTTTGCTCTCCTTTGGAAATTAGAGGGGCAAACTCAGAAGAAAATTCACTTTCGTGATAAATAACTAACCCAAAGAGATAAGGCCATTAAAGTAATTATCTCACTCTTCGATTAGATGCTCTAAATTGCCAAGACAGAGAGATCTAATTAATAGTGAATTAGTTGAGCTTCATAATTCGAATAACGTGAGTGGGGTTTTCCAATATTTTCGCTTCCGTGCAGCAGTTTAATTATCTTTTATTTTAGATGCGATTAAAGATAAATTAATTCAATTTTTTAGTTACTCAGTTTTGCACGGGGATGTAACATTGCACGACATGTTTATAATTATCGTATAGAAACAATTGCTAAGCAAATCATTATTTAATTAGGGCCATAATATAGTTGAGAACGCGTACGGCAAATTAATTACCGGAATGAAAAGAGGTGATCTCGATTACATGAGTTCTTAGGCCAATAGGTTTTGGAGAGCTAGGTTAAATGTTACAGAACTTATTTAACCTATGTCTGCATTACCAAAGAAGAAGTTGAAAGTATTACGCACCGTTTTATAATTCATTAAAGCATTTTTCTGAATGTTGTTTCAAACATTCACAAAATATACACAATATTTATCACACAAATGCTATTGTAACAATATTTGTACACAAAGCAGAAAAGACAGCTGTCATTTTGAATTCCAACCGGCTGCAGAAAATGGAAACTAAGAAGCAAGAAATTCCTGTAAAATTCTGAAGGGCATTTTTAAGAAAGTTTAGAGTGATAAAAATGTATAAATCTGTATTCCATCTGTATGTCAAGCAGTGCAATTTTCTTTACCGTTTTCTGTACAAGGAATAAATACGAAAATATCTAAAATTTACATTTAAAAAAGAGAGTAAATTCTGAGTTAACAGATTTTTAGTATTGTGCGTGTGGGAGGGGATGAGAATTCTGACTGAAATGAGAAAATTAAAAATTTTTTCTGGTCTTTATTTTATTTTAATTTTTTTCTTTTGGTTTAATTTTACTGCTACTATTTTTCTAGCCTAGAATTACCTAGGTTAGTCTTATTATTAGTCCAAAGGGGCAATTTGCCCAGAAGGACTATTAATTTCGTTTTGGCATTTTGCGCTTATTCACTACAAATGTTGTTTCAGTTTTCAATTTGTTGCCACCAAATTTTATATTTAAAGATAATTATTATGTATTATATTGTTACGGATTTCGTATTTATTTAGCTATTTATTTAGAATTATAATTAAAATTGCTTTATTTTCCCGTGCAACGCAGACGATTTTGAAGAGAAAGGTACGTCGGAAAAGTAAAAATAAAAGATCACGTGCATTTAATATTTAATAAATAAATATCTCGTAATTGCTGTTGCCATCCATAAAAATCAAGAAAACAGGTTTTACCGGAATATTCTAGTGAATAATTAAAAAACCACCTCTAAAAGCGGAATTAAAACACCTCAGCTCAGTTGTAGCTGTTTTAAGCGAACGGTTTGTTTACTTAATGCGTTATTGATTATAGCGAATTAGCTGTGAGATTGAATTAGTTTCTCTGCTTGGAATTGAGTTCTGTTTAACGTTTGAGATATTGTGATATTCTACGAATGAGGAAATATTTCAGCATTTTGTTTTATTTCTTACGCAATGAAATTCGAGGCAGCCCACCAAGCAACTCGTAGACATCGCCACCTAGTCAGAGCTGTGCGAGCCACGAGCCAGTGGATCAGTTGATGGCTCATTTAGATGATTTATCCAGACAAGTTAATGCCTTGAGACGGTATATTAGTGATAAGAAACAGATCGTAAAGTGCTTTAACTGCGGTGCTTTAGGCACATGCGAAGGAACTGCCAGACACCCCAGAACACGGAAAATAAGACGGACGATATAAACAGATAATTAACTGCGATGAGATGGAAAAGGAGTGATAAGAAATCAAAGTGCTGGAACTGCGGAGCTGAAGGCCACATGCGAAGGAACTGCAGAACACCCCAGAGCATGGAAAATAAGATCATTTCCCAGCAGTGACGCCGGAATCCAATTAATGACCATAACGCCGAGGGCAGATTGAACGATAGAAGCGCTCAAGATTTTTGTAATGAATGGCAACAGTAATGGACTGTCTATCAATGGGCATATCGATGGAGTTCCTTGCAATGTGATCATTGATACAGGAGCTAATGTTACCATCATTCGGAAAAATATTGCTCAACAATTTAAGGATAAACTGATTTGGACGTCATCCTGTGTTACCCTCCAGATTGAGTCCGGCGAGAAAATTGACATAGAAGGGAAGTTAGATGCGAACATCACGCTTGGAAGTGCCCCCTACCATCACACGGCATATGCGACGGATATTACTGATCCGTGCATAGTTGGATTGGACTTTTTTAAGGAAATACAGTTTTTCCTTAGACTTCAAAAACAACAAACTGCTTTCAGCATCTGAGGACATGATTATCGATCATCACAAGGGATCCTCAGCTTTAAATGCCGAGGTCTCGTCTGAAAGACGCTGCTCAGAAAGTTGCCGAAATCATACTAGGGTTGAAGAGAAACCCGAGACTACCAGCAATTCTCCATCCCAGATGCTCATCGGTCGTGATTTTCGACTGCCTTGTGATCTCTTATTTGGCCGCCCTGCAGATGCGCCTTCATCGCCTGAGGAGTACATCCAAGATGTCCAGGCCCGGTTTGAAGTGATGCACCGTTCTGCACGAAAGCGAGTCAGCTTGGCGACGAAGAAGATGAAGACCCGCTACGACACGAGAGCTACTGGCCATCTTTTCAACTAAGGAGACAAGGTGTGGTTGTGGAATCCGACTCGACGGAGTAGACTCTGTCCGAAACTACAGTCACATAGGGATGGTTCGTTCACAATCCTAAGTTGAACGACGTCGTGGTTCGGATCCGTAAGTCATCGAGCTCTAAACCTAAAGTCACCCATTACGACAGGTTAGGTACTTACTATGGCCATAGTACATGGTGCATATAATTGTAAATAATAATGTAAATAATATCCTTTCTGCATTTAGCATTTGCTAGTGTTTGATTTGTATTTAGTATTTGATAGTATTTAATTTGTATTTAGTTATTTGATGGTATTTGATTTGTATTTAGTTATTTGATAGTATTTGGTTTGTATTTAGTATTTGGTAGTATTTGATTTGTATTTAGTATTTGATAGTATTTGATTTGCCGAAAGTTACTTATTGCAATTATTGTTTATTTTGTTATTGTAATGTAATGTTTATTATTGCATTAATGCCTTAGTTGTAAGTTTGGCTTCCTGTCCAGGGATTGTACTGCCCGGGACGTGCAGTCCTTGGGAACAGGGCAGTGTTACGGATTTCGTATTTATTTAGCTATTTATTTAGAATTGTAATTAAAATTGCTTTATTTTCCCCTTCAACGCAGACGATTTTGAAGAGAAAGCTACGTCGGAAAAGTAAAAATAAAAGAGCGCGTGCATTTAATATTTAATAAATAAATATCTCGTAATTGCTGTTGCTATCCATAAAAATCGAGAAAATAGGTTTCACCAGAATATTCTAGTGAATAATTAAAAAACCTCTAAAAGCGGAATTAAAACACCTCAGCTCAGTTGTAGCTGTTTTAAGCGAACGGTTTGTTTACTTAATGCGTTATTGATTATAGCGAATTAGCTGTGAGATTGAATTAGTTTCTCTGCTTGGAATTGAGTTCTGTTTAACGTTTGAGAAATTGTGATATTGTGCGAATATCTCTGAGGAAATATTTCAGCATTTTGTTTTATTTCTTGTGAAAAGAACAAATTTTATTAACTTTTTATTGACTTGTGCGTTCAATCCATTACGAACTCGTACGCAGACAACAATATTTAAAGTATTATTATATTTAAAGAATTAAATATATGTATTATATTTAATACATATATTTAATTACGCCCTGTATAATATTTAAAGAAATTAAGTAATGAAGAATCTGCATAAATGTATGTAAGTTTCTCGCATTGTGATAAAGCAAAGGTACCTAGAGCCATCGAATTTTGAATAATGAATTCTCCAGCGAATATGGGCATCTGGAAGGCTAAATTTGAAATTTGGAATTTGTTTTGTTATCGATTTCATATGTTGTAAGACTTTGACGAATTTTTGATTGACAAACTGAAGGATTTCAAAGCGAGCAATGGCGACGTTGTACAGAAAAAACATTTTTATCTCCAGCGCGCGAAACTATGTATTGTAAATTCTAAAGATATGCTCATTTTAAAATTATTTTGCAATATTGCTCTTGAAATGAATTTTATGGTTTAAGTGCGAAGAACGTGATATTTAATAAATAAAAGTAACACACAAGACGTTTAAAAAGCGCTCCTTTGTTTGTAATTTAAAATCTGAAACCTTTCAGATTTTTTAAATTTTCTTTTTGTTAGGAATCTGATTTGAATTTAAACCAATTTTTAATTAGAATTTTAATCAAAGTTTAAATATTTTCGCTCATGCACTAAAAGAAAAATATCCAATAATGTCGGTATTTTATAAAATATTGCGTAAACATGGGTAACCCAGAACATCAGAGCTGCCGTCATTTCAAATTTGCATTCGTTAATATTCATATTTCCTTACAGACAATGGCATTTTCCGGGTTCAGCATTTTATTAATGGGATCAAACATCAAAAGATTTGAAGTGAAAAACGTTTCAAAAACTGCCATCACCTTTGTATTTCGGTGTATAAGAAAACAAAAAATTTGGGCTTTTGATGTATATTCAAAGAGTCCTTGAGTGCCATTTTGATCTTTGGCCGGAGTCAGGATTTGAATATCTCAGGTGTTCTTTTCCATTTCCTCGTATTAAGGATAGGATCTTCTTCTGCATTACTATTATCCCTCGATTTAATTTTTTATTCACTTTAGAAATTCAAGGAATTTGTTGCAGTTTATAGAGCCTCGTTCTCTTTGGAAGCATAAATTAACATGTTCTAAAAGACTGTATGGAGAATCATCCCCAAGTACAGAAGAAGGGTGTAAAGAACCCTTTATTCACTCAATATAATTTAACAGATAGCCCCACTTGTGCTTACACAAAGCCAACACTTCTGGCTTAACTCAAACAGGCAACAATGAATTTAAAATATAGTAAATCTTGCCTAACGGCTGACAGGATAATTTAACGCGCATGAAAACTCGTAGAAGTTGGTAGAAAACAAATCTAATGGCTAGAAGCACCTAGTACTACAGCACTCTAATCGCTAGTGATTTAAACCAGCAACGGGGTCTCCAAGCAGGCATAACACGTTCTAAACTCACCTTCCCTTTCATAGTACCACATTTGAATATATGCACTAGCTAATTAACATTCTGGCAAGAAAGCGTGGGTGAAAACGAAACTGAAAGGAAAGTTGCTTTATCTAAAAATTAATTGTTAGTAAAATTAAATAAATCTCCACAAGTTCTCCGCGTAAATATTGAAGCGGGAAAACGAAATCTATGCTTCTCATTAGAATTTAATTCACGCACATCAGGAATTTTGTTTGAATTCAATGGACTTCCAGACTTTCTTTAGGATGTGTGATTGTTAACCCAGAGACATTTTAATCCAAAGCATTTTATTGGTAATTTAATTTTTTTTCTCCTAAAGTATTATAATTCTTAGCAATGCATATCATTCATTGCTGGCATTGACAGAAGCCAACGGTCAGAGACACTAACCGTTGGTATATTTAATGCGAACTAGTGTTATACTTCCAATATAACACTACCATGTTATACTTAAAGTAAAGGAATGTAGTGAATAGTGAATTAAAAACTCAGATAATTACATAGTATAGGGGGCTTCGTAAATATCTGATTAAAATAATCAAATGCTTCTGCAGTGATAGCCACTGCGGTCATAAGCAATGCGTGTTGCATGAGTTGAAATACCAGCGTAAAAATTATTTGTTAATTAATAAAATTATCAGTACTGGTTCTAGAAGATCCAACTCCTTCTGTTTAGTGCCAATATATGAGATTTCTGTAGTTTGAAATTTGATATCATTCCTTCGTATTTTTTTTTATAATGAAGCAGTTGCAATGAATGTTCAGAAGGCACACGGTTATGCCTGATATGTTTCTTCAGATGGCTTATGCTATTGCTGGCCGTGAGTTGGTATTTAGCAGGATTGGGCAACGGCTGGGATCATCATGGCTATCAGCAGGATTGGGCAACGGGCTGGGATCATCATGGAGGTTATTTTCAAGCCTATTGGTATCTCTTTTAGAGGCTATTAACTGTTTCGATCTAGTGGCTTGTCTTAGCCGTAAACCGTTTCCATTTCTATTATCTCAAAGCGCCAGGTCCTTATACCACTGTTGAATTAAGAGACCAAATTCAGAAGTGTATGAAGCAAATTTTTCAGGTGATGCTGCGCACAGTTTAATAAAATGCTAGCCATATTATTTTAAGTACTCTAATCACGTTTAAAATGGTTAGTGTACTTATACTATGGGCACTGGATTGTGTAGACAACGTGGATGAATTATTCTTTGTCCTACTGTTTTCCTTAAAGTCACTGCATCAAAAACGTCTCGGTCTGATGGAAACCTTATAATATTCATCGCCTTTCCTGATTTTGTCTTCGCTTTTCTATTTTTTTTCAAACCCTTGAATATCGCAAATAATTCAGCGAAGCCCAAAAAAAAAACTGTTTCGCAGAACCGTCTCACGTTATGACAGCCTAAATTAGCACTTTTCTTCACCTACGAATTAGCTTCTAAATACATTCTTAGAAATGAGATTCACTACATTAAAAATGGTGATTTTAGTTCAAAGCTTTTTTTTATCTTTGATACCTGAGGAATATTTGGGGGATACATTGACCAAATAATCAGGATTACAATGTGTGTGTGTGTACACAAAAAATTACGCCGTACCTGTTTGTTGACTTATTTACTTACTTAATGCAGGAATATTTCTCACAGCACCCAGTTACCTAGAAATATTAAAAAAATGGCATTAATTTACTTGGTATATTTGCTATATTGCATTAACTTAACATTTGCATTAACCTGCAGCATTAACTTAAACTTACATGGTATATTTATTTTATTTGTTCAGAATGAAATTAACTAATTAACTAAAGTTCAATCTGAAAAACTCGGGGATCAGGAAGTTTCGTAATATGTTATTTGTTCAATCCTACGAATTGAAACAAAAAAGAATACTTAGAACTTCTCAATGCGAAATATTAATGTACGAAATCCCACAGATCTAGGGACCACATTTTAAGAATACAGTATTGCATTCTGTGTTTTACTGCAGAGTTTAATCATTATCGTTAGGCTTTATGTTTTGCCACAATGTCAGTACGGTGGATAAAGAAGTTCAGCTGGTGATTTTAATGACGTAAGTGATTTTGCTTCGTGTCTAAGCAACCAGACCTTGCTACGTCACATAAACTGGTTTAAGGATTTTGCCTTAAAGTTCTAACTTTTCAGCTTTATGCCAAGCTGATATAAGAACCGCCAATCACAACGAAGCAAACATCGGCCGATGGTTTCGCTGAGTCAACTACACATTTACGCATGCTCCAATTTCCTTTCCCTGATTGGCTCCCTGCTAAAAAGGGTAAATGGACGCAATGACTTTTACGTCTTAAACGACAAAGCTTTAGAATGACAAAATCGTCATCTGAACGAAGCTTTAAGGCTCAGTTCAGATGGTAGTATAAACGTCATAGAGGCATAGTCATAAGGCATAAAATATAGGAGTTCCGTCACACCTGCGAGACAAGTTCTAAGCCGTATCCAATTAGAGAATTTGAGCCTGCGTGGATTTGTATACAATTTTCTCGCTCAATAGGTTTCGTGCGTTTGAACTGATTGGTCAACTCTTATACTAATCAAGTGGGCATAAAGTTGAAACCTTCGAACTTTATGCCTAACCTCCTAAACCAGTTTTTTGTGACATAGCAAGTTCTGGTTACCTAGCAATGAAGCTTGGCTTAAACCAGTTATGACATTTATACCATCGTCTGAATGGAGCCTGGACTTATTTGGCTTCGTCACCATTTCGATGTGATGGCCGCCAGATCCAGCTAGTACTCTTGTGGGCCCGAGTGCGAATCCCAGGCAAGGCATGGAAGTTTACGTACACTGGTGAAACAAATTAATATAATTTTCATATTTGATCTATGATCTCCAGAACTACTGGACAGATTTGGTGTGAACGTGGGTTGATACAAACAGTATAAACATCTAACAGTTATAATAGACACACATGTTCGTGTGTAACACTTATGGGAGTCTGAAGGTCAGCGGTTGCAGAAAACACAGAAGAAATGGCTTAATTGGGGGTATGGTCCCCTCTTACAGCCATACAGGCCTCGCAGCATAATGTCATACGGGAAATAAGGCAGTTTATCAATTGGCCCACTCATTCAGCAACGCTGTTCTCAGTTCCTGGATGGTTCTCGGAGGGGGTTGCGGGTTGCAATGGCCCTTCCCAGAGCATCCCAGACATGGTCTATAGGGTTAAGGTCTGGAGACCTGGCTGGCAATCCATCCGGCGAATATCCTCACTTTCGAGAAATTCTTCGACCAGAAGAGCTCTACGTGGCCTCGCGTTATCGTCTGTAAGATAAACTCGAGGCCCACCGCACCCCAGAAAAGGCGAATATAAGGCTCCAAGACCTCCTCCCTATACCTCACACCAGTCACAGAGCCTCTGTGGAGGTGTGCGACCATCCAACATGATGCCTGCCCAGACCATCACACCGCCATAATTGTTGATTTCGCGGACATTGGAGAGTAGGTAGCGGGTGCCTGGCTCTCTCCATATGAAAGTACGGCGAGAATCGGTGTTTATGCTAAAGCGGGACTCGTTGGTGAACAGAACAGTCGTGTCATTGCTCTGTACTCCAATCACTATGCTGCCTGACCATGCTAATCGGACTCTCCTGTCCGTAGACGTGAGCGGGACGCAAACAGCCGGTCTTTTAGCAAACAACCCTCTCTCATTCAGTCTTTTGGAAACAGTCACCCTTGTTACACGGGTTCCTGTGGCTGCATGCAGGTTTCGAGAGAGCTGAGAAGCTATATCCCCTCTGTTACGCCTCACTAAAATGGAAAAATAGCGATCTTCTCTGGCCGTCGTAGCTTTTGGATGACCTTGCCCAGGGTTTTTCTCGATGAATCCAATATCCTGGAACTGTTGCCATAGGTTAAACATGACGCTGGGCGCTAAATTAAACTCTCTGCATATCTGGACTTGCGACTGGCCTGCCTCTAGCCTCCCCACAATTCGCCACCTCATTCCGTCATCTAAACATTCGTGGTTACTCATTTTTACTGTTTCGATGTGAATTTAACCGATTGCTGTAAGATAACACTAAGAAATTCGCCGAGGTGGGCTAACGGACGCAATTCGTCTTACCCTCCCCGCGCTTATAAAGCCTGTTTTTCTGCTGGCTCCACCTACAAACAGGTGTACGCCTATGTATTAGCCGTACAAGATTTGAATTTTTATCTAGAAGCAGTATTTTTTCCTTCAGTTCAGTTCTTTTCATGCACTTCGATAAAATATGCAAATTCTCTTAATTTATTTCACCAGTGTTCTTATCTTTTGTTCCCTAGCACGTTCAGTATAGGCGTACACCATCTTGCACACATACGCAAAATTTGGTGCTGAGATAGTGAATTATGTGATAGATCTGGCCATTCAAAGGTACATAAATAGGGAATTAAAACTTCTTTTACTAATTTTATTCCAGTTACAAATGTTAATAATGCTTGTTGCTTTGAAAAGTATTATAATCTTGTGAAGATGTGCATGTTATTCTTATTTTATTACGGTAATAAGGAATACACTGTTATATAATTTGGAAAGCAAATTAATTATATTATGTTATGTGTAATGGCAACAATTTCTTTACTTGTTCGAAATATGGTCTGATGAAATAGAAACAACATACTAATATTAAAAATAGTTCTGAAGCATTTCAAGGCAAAGCTTAAGGAGTAAGTATAATGCTTAAGGAGTAAGGAGTAATCATATTTTTCACCAGAAGATTTAAAAAGCTTTCAAGCACTTTTTAGCTCAGGAATTTGATTTATTGAACACCGTTGTTCTCAATGTATAATTACAATTAAAACAAATTCAAGATGGCGTGTTATGTCACAAGTCGAAACGTACGATTTTTTTTTTTTTTGGATGCAGTTGATTTTTAGAAATATAACTATTCCCAAGCACTGCGGTTAGGGAAAAAAAATGCTAGTTTTCTGAAATTAATGTCCTATTTAAGCCAACTAATTGATTGTGAAGGAGGCGAAATGAGCGTGGAAGAATTTGTGACAGAGTTATACACTTATTATTTTGTTGTTTTATTATTAATGCAAGTTCAGAAGGTCAATGCTTAATTTAAACTGTTTGAATCTCGCAGCTGGCGTTCCAAATCGGCCGCAGTGATGCCAGACCTTGTTTGCTCTTATCATTTCTCATTCAACATCTTTTGAAAAAATGATGGCTCCCCGCAGCAGCTGCAGCGAGCTTTAAGAGATTAACCACGTCTGCATATAATTTATTTCAACAACTTTGTGATGAATATCTTTTGATTAAAAAAATGGGTTTCATCATCAAACTTGACGAATGCATGTTTGAAGAATAGCGAACTGATACAGAAGAGAATATACACATTCAGAGTAAGTACTTGAAAGAACTAAAGAAATACACGACCATGTTTTTTGCTAGATAAATCGTGAAGCTATCACCGATGAGAATCCAACTGCACTCTGCATTGCAAGTAACTAGATCACGATGAATGTTTTCACTTTTTTCGTCTTCCGGTTAGATTATGTTAGAAGAGCTATCCAGCTGCTTTATATTTCAGTACTGTAAAATCTGTTGTGTTTATTCCACGGCTCGTCTCAGAGCTCATTCTGGTTCTTAGAGGACCATACGATCATATTTTCACATGATCATTGACCATTTGACTATAGGATAAGGGGAAATCTTCAGTTTAAAGCAGGAACATCCCCTAACTAAATCTCTATTTTTTCCTTTTATTATTATTATCTTTGACATATATATGATTATTTGTCGAATAGCCGTTTTAATTAATGCATAAATCTGCACGGAAAATATGAATAATCTACAAATAAAATTACAGATTTTTAAAATGAATTCTTAAAAGATTTCAAGCTATAGAGTTATATTGTTCAAAACAGCAGTTATTTAAATTAGGAATACAATCGAAATATATTTTCATTTTTGATGCTAACAAAATTTTAGAAATATTTAAGTGAATAAATCGCGTTATACTGCATGCTGTTTATTGTTCACATAACCTCGGTAGAGTTATCATGGCATGAAATCTAGAAATTTTAATTTGATTTTTCACACAGCCTGACAAATAGCCAATTTCCAGTGTGCTGCCATTCAACAGGAGATGAGATCTTTTTCTTTCAAACACTCTATCTGCATAGAAAAGTGAGCGGCTAAAAAGGGATAAAATAACATTTTAATAATTTACAGTCTTTATTTCTTTTTGTAACTATGCATTCAATTGCTATTATTTATAACATATCTAATTCAAAATTTTTATCAATATTTCCAGAATTATTGTTGATTAGGAAAATGAATTTTTATCATCCCATATTAGGTACTTAAACACAGAATAATTTCTTTTTTCCCTCTCTCTCTTTCTTTCATTCTGGGTATTCACAATATTGCTTTGACCGCCAGCAATGTAAACAGTCTTTCGGACAGTTTAACGAACGCTGAACATTGTGTTAAATGAGTTTGCTGGCAATGTAATTTAGCCGAAGAAATAACCAGGAGAGCATTTCAGGATTAAATATGATTTGTTATTTGCATAAAAATTTATACCACAGTAAAATATATCTAATAATAATAATATAATCTCTAATAATAATAA
>KK115530.1:690312-710137 GCA_000611955.2 Stegodyphus mimosarum
TATATATATATGCACTCTGTTATTCAGCTCAGTGATCTTAGTTTCTTTATTCTTATATGTTTGTAAATTGTGCATTTTTTGGTTTAAAAATTATTGAATTATATTGTTCTGATTAAGATTTTTAGGCCTTTAGTTAACCTGCATGCGATAATTGAGGAATTATCAACAATTTAAAAGTTTTTTTAATTGCAGCTAAGCCTAATTTTTGATTAACATGGCCGCCAAGTTTGTTTACATTTGAAACTTAGCAGAATAGTGGATTTGTTGCCAATCTAGAGAAACTAAGCTTTGCAACAACAAAGTAACGCCTTCTTTTAATATTGCGAATTGAATGTTTGTTTTTTTATTCGTGTTTTTCTCCTCTTATCTCCAGCAGCTTGTTTCTATTTGGAAATTCCCGCCATTGATCTGATAACTCGCCGGCGAAACTGAAAAGGCAATTGTCATCCTCGGCGACGTCACGCGCCAAAATACTTAACATGTGGCGAAGAAATCTTCGGTACACCCGGACACTAAGAAGAGTGACATATTACATGAATCACGGTCTCTTTTATCGGCACTTGAGGAAACAGGACGCGAAGAAGAGACATCCGAAGAGACGAATATGTTCAAGAATAAAAAAATTCCGTAGTCGGCCTCTATCTGAAGTTGCTCCTTCTCGATACGAAGAACCACTTGAACTGCGTTTAACTCTTGTGAATGAAATCACGCTCTGTATATTTTTGAACTTGAATTTACTCTCACACGCCGCAACATTATGAAGATAATAATAATAAATTAAAGGTCAATGACTTCATTAGCACTTCGGATTGTTGTCAATTACATTTCAAAGATATATGAAAATAATGTGTTACTAATTTCAACCTTGCATCACCTTTTAATAACGCATATATATAAAGGTTTATATTAAGAAAGTTAAAAAAAATCGGCCCACCAGTGGTCTAGCGGTTAAACAGCTGAACACTGGTAGTTCGGTCCGAGGTTGGAATCCCGCTAACGAGCTGGCTGCATCTGCGTTTCCGTGGTTCATGTGTAACCGTGTATACGAGCCAGTTTCTCTTAGAAAGTCTTCCAAGAAGGCGTCCATCTTTTTAGCCAGCTAGTCTTCGAGGCTTTGCTGTAATCATATAAACAATCAAATAAACATTAATAAAAAAAAAGAAAAAAACAGCTGTAAAAGCGATTTCCCTTCCCCTGTGTATAAGACTGCTTTGTTAAAATATTTTACTGATAAACAGCCATGCAAAGCTACTGGTGAGCAAGTGAAAGAAATAATATATTGAGACGTCGCATACGTGTTTTAAAGGGCATTATTAATTTCATTTCCTGCATTATTAACTTTTCACACATAATATGGCACGGCTTTATATATAAGATAAGCTTGTATTTTTACTTCCTTGTACGAATTAAAAAGGAACTATTGTAATAACGAAGAATTTAGGGTGTCATATTTCAACGAAAATATCCATTTTGACAGCTATCCAATGTAATTTAAGGATGTTTTTGCTTGACATCTGTACAGAATAAAGGACTCTTTTCCCCAAAAATAATTATAAAACTGGTTTAAAATGGATTCTGAAGAGATTTTTTTCGTGGAGTCTGTGGGTACGTTCGTACGCATGTATCTCGTATAACTCACAAACGAGTAGTCTCAGAATGTTGACATTTTGTATATAGGACTGCTAGATGTGCACCTCCTATTTTGGATACAATCGGACGCAACAAAAGTATATAAATGTGTGTATATATTATGTGTAAATTGTGCATCTTTTTGCTTTAAAAAATGATTGAATTATGTTGCTCTTATCGCTTCCAGTTAAGGTTTTTATGCCTTTAGTAAATCTGCAAGCAAGATTTGTAGAATTATCGACAATTTAAAAGTTGTTTAATCCTAATTATTATTACCATAGCAGCCACCTTTGCTTACATTTGAAATTTAGCAGAATAGTGGATTTCTTGCCAATCTAAAGAAACTAAGCTTCGCAACAACAAAGATAACACCTTTTTTTATTATTACGAATTAGATTATGTTTAGTCCATTCTGGAATGTATTTGAGGAAATAAGTGTTTAAGATTTACTTCGTAATTTTTAAAATGGATATTTTGAGTTTTTATGCATTTCTGCCTTGTCGCGAAGTGAAAACTGAATTAATTGAATGAGAAATACTGAATAGTCTGTGAAAAATTGTTTTTTTTAATTGCTTTTATACATCGTTTTAGATTTATTATAGTATTTAAATAGAACGTGTAGCAACGATTAGATAATTCTTCAGATGATGTACCTAATTTTTGTGCATTCTGAGTTATAAAATGAATGTGATGTAACACTGTTAAATGAACCTAGCGCCAGGGTGTCGCTAACAAGTATAGTGAATTTTAAAGAGTGCATTTATTCTCTTGTGGTTTATGCGCTGTCGACGAAGTAGATTTAATTCAATCTAATAAGTTTAAATGAAATGCAAGAAAAAATGCGTATAATTTAATATACCGTACAAGGTAGTCATGTGGAGTATACATCAGATTTTTTTACTTAGAAAACTAACGGATATAAGACAGCTTATAGCTAAAAATGCTGAAAGCATGAAGTAAAAAACATAAATAACTGGTGTAAATGCTATTTTAGATAAAAGCAAAATAGGCAAATTTTATTCCTGCGCAGTCGTTAAGGGATAAGAAATAAATAACTTTATAAATTTTTAAAAAGTTAGAATTTGTGAAAGTCGAGTATTATTTTCGGAAGTGGTTTCACAGGGAGTAATATTACAGCTGACATTCAGATCAGTACGATATGTTACTTGTAAAGCATACTCCTGCATCATAGGATGGAAAAGAATCATAATTTAATGGTGGATATTGTGAGCTTCGATAATTTAATGGTGGATATTGTGAGCTTCGATAATTCAATGGTTGTCATTGAACATTTCTACAAACCGGATTTTGAGACAAATAAAATGTAAGGTAGAATGGTGTTGAAGTATTTATATCTTGCATAGTTAAAATATGGACGAGGATTCTGCGCGGGAACAGTAGATTTGGGCACATGATTTGTACCTTTGAACCCAAAGTTGGAAATAAATCCATTTTTGAAGGAGCTAATCAAAAGATTCCATAAGAATTTCATCACTTACATATAATTCAAAACATAACTTTAATTTTTCACGGAAATACTCGTACTTGTCATGTCTTTAAATTCAAAGACATCTTCAATATCTTTAAATTTGTTGAACGTAACCGAAACAAAATCATCAAATGTAATTAATACTTTCTGAACTAAAAAATTAAGTTAAAATTTTCCCTTTCTTTTCAATCCTGAATTTCAACACATCCTAAGATAAAAAGTGACAAGGCCTCGTCTTTTAAAAAAATTTGGAAATACAGTTAATTTATCTTTGTCAGAAATACTTTTTGCACTACATCGTTTTTCAGAAAACGTAAAGTATTTGTCCACAGTAAGATCTTTTGTGGGATCGAATACCAGACAGGTAAGTTTATCCTTATCTATAAACACAATTTCAGATTTTTTTGGGACAATTTTAAGGATTTTGACCTTGCCTGCATTTACATTTTTGTCAAAGAATCAATAAATTTCGTATCTCAAGCATATAAAAACAAGCATCACAAATGATGCTGACATGGAACAACAATAAAATTACTCATTTATAAATTCAAAATTATTTAAAATTAAATACTAAATTTTTACATTTTCAAATTATAACTATAATGCTTTTCACGTCTTTAAACAGCACTAATTGTAGAGGCGAAATGTAATGAATTCATAAATATAATTTTCATTTTTGAAGCAGAAGGAAACAAATTTGATGATTCACTCGACAATATTTAACTAATGAACATAATGATGACGTTGAAAATGCGAAGCAAATAATTTAACAACGTATTTCACTGTTTGACCTTGACTTTAATTTAAAAGCACTGTTACTCTCTTTTTGAGTTGTAGTCGTAAAGCAGCGTTTCATTTCATTCATTAGATTTTTGAGCTTGTAGATACATTTTCATTGGGGCTGAGACAAATTAAAAATCCTGTCTGAGTCATTTACACTGCAATAAATTCTGTACATACTTGATATACTATTTACGGCGTATATAGTATGTTAGAGTTGCATAACGAAGGAAAACTAACAGTCGTGGCTGAAGATAACAAGACACTATTTCTGGACAATTTTCGTCTTCGGACACTTTACTTCCAGATAACTCTTTATTTCTGGACACTTAATTATTTTTAACGTATTATTATAACAACCCCACAATTTTATATAACTGATCGCATCTTGAGACAATGCACGACATAGAAAGCAAAATGACACTTGCAAGCACAGCAAAAAGAAGGCAGGAAAGTAAATGCGCCTTTCAGGAAAAGGGATATTTGTAGATTGCTTGTAGCGTGGATTTCTTTGTTTAAATTTTGAGCAGTGGTTGGACAAGATTTGGCCGCATTGCAGGATTAATAAGCTAACATAATGTGAACTGGCTTTTATATGACGCAATATGGCTTTGTATTTCTAGGCTTTGTATTTCTAATTAGATTCATTTGTAATTAGGCTTTGTATTTCTAATTAGATTCACATATTAGTAATTTTTAAGACAGGAAAGAGAACGTAGCCAAATTAAAAGGACTGTTACTAAATTAAAGTCATGAGTTTTCTTTCGTATTTTATGTCTCATATATATATACGGCGTTTCCCTTAACCGGCTTTTATTTTCGCAACAGTTGGTTGTAGACATATACTTCCAATTACAAAATTTATTTTAAATGATATAAAGATTCATGCTTTCGCATTTTTAAATTTAAAGAAATCAATTTTGTAAAAATTACGAAACCCAACCAGGGAATCTAGCTTGGTATTTAAATTTGGGATCTGCCTTTAACTCTTTAATTACTATCGCTCGTGAATCCAAAACTTTCGAAGTTAAAATGGGATCGCTTATTTCTTTCCTTTCAGTATCTGATTTAATCCTTGACAGGACATTAGTCACTTCTGTAACTTCATGTCCACCTTATCAATCTAGGGCATAGATTCTTTACTGAACAGAGGCGAATGATCGTGGCGTGGTTTGAAAGCACTCTTACTGGCTCTTTACTGAAATACATCCTGGATTTCTGAACAGCTAAGCATTTCTTTCTCAATAACTGTGTAATTTTGTTTCATAAACGGTCTTAGAAAATATGCTGCGAGCTTAAAATCTTGTATAAGTACAGCCGCTACCGTGAAATTTACCGCGGCTCCGATCATGTCCAGTTTACTCTTTGGGTCGAGAAGCAGTGGCGTGCGGTCCATATGACACTGCGCACCCTGTCAAAATTATGAGAGACAATAATTTTCTGCACCTATGTCTACCTATCTTTATATGGTATATAATAAATTCATATTATAATATATTCAAATATTATATTGATTTGCTTGCTTGTATTCCCGCAGTGCGTGCGGTACTAGGTGCTGCACCACATAGCGCGTTCAGAAGCAAACGAACATAGGAAGTTTTGATGTGTATGCACTACGCATTAATAGAAAATCACGCTTTATATGTATGGGCTACTGGAGAAACACAGCATACTATAGCACTGAGGCAAGTGCAGCTATTTTTCCTGCACTTGGCATTCAGAATCATCCGAAGGTATGCTTTATTAAGCATTGTATTAGAGCAGGGACTTAACGTGCTGAAGCGCTTTTGGTTTTTCAACTGATTAACTGGCCATACGATTTTGTAGACGGTTAATGTTTAAATTTATATATAGTAAGATTTTGTTTTTATGGAAATATAAAAGAAGTATTTCATCAATATAAAGGGAAATGTTTTAGTGTGGTAAAGTAATTTCGGTGATGCATTATATTTATAGAAATAATTCGCTGAAAAACAATTTTGTTTTGTTAGACAAAAAAGAACCGAATTTTAACAGAGCAGTCCAAATTTTACCATTCATTGTGTCTTACAGACAGTATATAAGTTATATCTGTAACACCATATCCCTGGTTTTGTTTTTAAAAACTGTCAAGATGTTTTTCGCAGAATATATGATTTCCAAATGCTAAAAACAATTAATAAATATAATTTAATCCACTGACCGAACAAGAAACAGTTCGTTCTATCGTGCCAGCGTGCAGTGAAATCCTCTGCACGTGGAATAGGTGTTCGGTTTGTTGGCACTAATGAGCATCCTGATGACTCATCCTGATGTCATCAGGCTGATGATGAAGTCCCGCAGCAGCGGGCGCCATGTGGTGCTACGTTTGCTGAAAATATAAGTTTCTCGTGGAAGCTCGAAGCGTTACTTTTTCGTCGCCGATATGACATCATACAACACAAGACATGATTTTTGCTTCAGTGCTAGTAGAATTCTCATACGTTTAGCTGTTCTTATAGTTATACCTCGACTACTCGTAGGTAAATATTTTATTTATTGTATTCTTTAAATTTATATTCATAATAAATAACCCATTTCAGAATGAAGATCTCAGATGTCTCAATAATTAAAGATTTATTGGAAAATCCATTTTCGAGACGAGACGTTACTACAAAAAAGAAATAGTTAAATTAAGTAGACCGATGCCGAATATTATTCTATCGCAAAACGTTAAGATTAAAGGACAACAGTGTGTACGACATTTTCAAAAATCTATATATGAAAAATTTAAATGGTTAAGCGGTTGTAGTGAATTGAATAAGTTGTACTGTTGGCCATGTTTACTTTTTTTTGTAATTGAAAAGGATAAGGATATTTGGACAAAACAAGGCTACAGTGATTTAAATCATCTCCACGAAGCTGCAAAGAAAAATGAAAAAACAGAATGTCACATAAATGCCGTAATACTATTAAAAAACATTTGGTACCGCCTGAATAAATTTAATGTTAGATCAACAAAAGGCTTCATCGATTGTTCAACACAATGAAAAAGCAACAAGAAATAGAAATATTCTCAAGCGATTAATAGATGTAGTTTGTTACTTAGCAAAACAAGAATATGCACTTCGTGGGCACAATGAGAATATAAATTCCCTTAATCGAGGAAATTATATAGAATTAATAACTTTAATTAGTAAATATGATGACCTTTTAGCAACCCATCTAAGAACTGCAACTGTATTTTCTGAAACCTCTAATAGAATACAAAATGATAATATTGCATCGATAAAAAATATTGTAATTTCGGAAATTAGAAATGAGGTAAAAGAAACGCCATTCGTTGCTATTATGCTGGATGAAACATCTGATATATCTCACAAATCGCAATTATCGGTTGTGCTACGATATGTTAATAATTGCAGTGCACCAGTGGAAAGATTTTTGTTTTTTAGAGATGTTAGTGGTGATCGTTCAGCGGAAGCTTTGTGTAATGTTGTGCAAGAAACGATTTTGAGTTGGGGGTAAACTGATTGCTTAAACGTACGATGGGGCGGCAGTTATGGCAAGAGCGTTGAATGGGACGCAGAAAAAAGTAAAAGGCATTTTCCCAGAAGCTATGTTTGTGCATTGTTGCGCACATGTACTTAATTTAGTTCTTTCGCAATCTGTATTGTTTATAAAAGATTGTAAATTATTTTTGCAACAATTTCTGGTATAGCCTCATTTTTTTCGGTGTCTACAAAAAGAAATCATGTTTTAAATGAAATTATTAAAAGAAAATTTCCAAAATTAGCTACAACACGTTGGAATTATTCATCTCGTTTGGTAAATACCATAAAAAGCGAAAGGCAAGGCCTGTCTGATTTATTTGAAAACATTATTGAGAATCCAGAAGGCTGGGATAACGATACAATTAATATTGCAAAGAGTTATCACATGTTTTTTGAAGAATTTAACGGTAATTTTCTCCTAAATATTTTTGCCAAAGTGTTTAGTTATACTCATGTTCTATTTGATATTTTACAAAAAACTAACTTGGATAGAGCATATTCTAGTCAAAAAGTAGAGGATGTAAAAGATGCAATTAAAAATATGCGAACTTTTGATGTACTGCATTTGATGAAGTTTATGATGAGACTTTCTGTTGTGGGTCCCCCAAATTTAAAAAAACGTCGTGTAAATTTACAAAACTCAAGTGTAAACCAAGACCAACATTTTAAAAATTTATATTATGAAATAATGGACACTATTTATTGTCACTTAGATGTCCGTTTTAAAAAATTAAATTCGCTCAATTTTTTTTAACTATTGAATTTCAGTTTTTTTTTTAAAAATATCAAAATAAATTTCCGGGTGAATGTCTTAATTCGTTAAGGGACGCTTATGCAAAACATTTCGATTTTGTAAAGCTAACCAATGAATTATGCATTCTTTATCGTAGTGAGTCATACCACGAAATGAATTTATCGAAACTTATTCAGCATATAATGCTGAATGATTTGACAGATGCCCTAAGCGAAGTAAATAAATTGGCACATTTAATTTGTACAATTCCATTTTCAACTGCTTCGGTGGAGAGATCATTTTCAGCATTGAAAAGAGTAAAAAATTGTGCACGCAATACAGTGAGCCAAGATAGATTAAGCAATTTATTTCTAATAACAATAGAAAAAGAAATGCTACACTTATTACAGCCAAAACCAGAGTTTTATGATCATGTAATTGATGATTTTGTTAGTAATACGGATAGACGTATGGATTTTGTGTACAAATGAATAATAAAAAGTTAAAGATGTGTTTAATGTACATTTTTATGGTTTTATTATTATTGTTGTTGTTGTTGCACACTCTGCATGAAAACCTACCGCACGCCACTATCAAGAAGCTTCAAGACCGAAGCCTGAATCAAAGCAATATTAAGTTTACCAAAGCTAGGCTTACCTCCGCCTATTAATTGGTTAATTTTTCTTTAATTTCAGTGACTCTGCAATCTCGGCGAAAATTTTAATGCCCTATCGAAAAGCTAGGAATCGTAAACCAGTCGACCGTGCTTAGAACGAAATTTCCTAACGCAGATATGGAGTATAAACACAATCAAAATTCAACGTTATTTTTTGCGCCGTAGTCAATGAAGGATAATTTGCAATTGCAATTATTTTATTCCTCCTTTTAGGCAGATATCCCTTGTGGGCTTTTCCATAATAAACTAAACCAAACCTAAACCTTTGCTGTGCCGCCCAACCATTATAGTGGTTAGCGTCGCTGACTGCCGTGCCGAAGGACCCGAGTTCGAATTCCGGACAAGGCATGGATGCTTGTAAAAGTACAGTGTCCGTGCTTCATGTATAGTGTCCGTGCGACATTCTAAATATGCGGTAAGCCGAAAGTCTTCTTGCGAGGTTGATGGTAGGGGAAGAGAGGTGGGAGACCCTCGAACCCGTCCTCCCGGGGTGCTCTCCGGGAAACTGGGGGCAGAACTGAAATAAATCGCACTGTCACCTGTATGATGCTTCAGGCTGCTGCTAACGACAGATGTAAACTTGCGCTCCTTGCCCCAAGAAATTTCGTGGGCTTGGGCTCACTATAGGTCAGACAGGTGAGCATTAGCAACAACAACGAACCGTTATTGTTAAAAGACATTAAACTACTCAAAAAGAATTTCGATTTTCGGTGCTCCAGCTTTGGCTTCTGTATTTCTTCCTTAACATAAAATGGCATAAAAAGGGCGTTGTCAGAATATTAAAGAAGTATTGGATTGGCAAGAAAGTAATTTCTGTTTTTTAGTGTGAAATAAAACTCAGTTTTTTTTCCCTATACAAAAAAGGAACTTCATTCAATCGAATATCATCCATTGTATTCGAGGACCTTTGCCGTCTTTCTGATAATTTCATGATTCCGTGCTCATAGAACTTCTGGTTTGTATCAGCAAAATAACTCATTCAAGTGCTATTTAAGGTCATCGTTATTATTGAAATTTTTACCATTAAGAAGGTTTGTAAACTTCAAAATAAATGGTAATACGGTAGTACAAGATCGGGCTATGTAGAGGATGCGACATCCCTTCACAACAAAGCTCCAATAATTTCGTACGTATTACTAAAGATGTGTGAGATGTTGTGGTGAAACACGGTTCTTTTGCGATTTGCCAATTCTGTCTTTTTTTTTTTTTTATCTCTTTGATTGCTTCCTATTTCATAAGTTGTTGGCAGTAAACGTCTGAGTTAATCGTTCGTTCGGTTGCTTGGAAACAGCTCTAAATAAGAAAAGCCTTTGCAACCTCACCAAACTGACAACATGATCTTTTTTAGATGCAATTTAGCTTTTGTTGTGACTTGCGCTTCTTCATCATGCTTGGACCATGATATTTTTTTATTAATGTTATTGCAGACTATCCATTTTTCATCATCAGAGATAATTCGTTTCGAAAAAGGGTCGATTGCATTATGTTTGAAATACACGAATTTAATTTATCACGAATACTGATTCATTGTGTTAAACGAATTTCTTTCAATTCAAGGCGGAATAGAAATATGGAGCTTCTTGGATGAGTCTAAGACAACTTATGCCGTTTCCAATTGTTGTTGCGTCTGATATATGCAAACTTTCTGCAATCTCTGGCACAATTATATGACGATTCGATTTAATTATGATTTAATTTTGTCATCATCAACTTCAGAAGGTCGGTCAGAACATTGGTTATCTTCACGTCCAGATCGAAATGTTTAAAACCAATTCCGACAAATCCTGTTATGCATCAACACCACAGACTGTACACATCCGTTTGTGAGCCTCAGCCTCTTTCTTGCCTTTATGGAAATAAAACAGTAAAATATGTCTAAAATGTTTATTTTTACAGCCCATGTTAAAACTGACAGTAAACTAACAGTTACATTCAAAAATGCACGTAATTTATTTCTATAGCAACCTGAAAGTGCCAGCTAATAAATCTCATAAGAAAAAAAATAAGATTGACAGAAGAATAACAAAACAAATATAACGCTATCTATATGTGCAACTGAAATTACTTTCTTGCCAACCCAATTACCAACTGAATAAAAGTTTTAAAAAAGGTGTGTTTAGAGAGACTTAAAATCTTCGTTTAAAAATTTGTTGTTAACTATTCGAACTTAGTTTTTATGTAGACTATAGTGTGCACAGGAAATACAGTCGGAAATTTTACAATCGCCCTGCCATATGCTGTTACAAAACCTATTTTATACATAGATCTTATTGTACGGTATAAAATAATAGTTGTCACAAAACGTGGTTAAGGAATAAAATAAATTAATTTTTAGATCATTCACTATCTTACGGTAATAAGCACTTCACTGTTATCGTACTGAAGATATACGTATTAATGATCTTATGCATCGCCGATCTGCAAGAACATCTTTTAATACTGTAAAGAATTTCGGTGCTAACGAAAACAATAATACTTCTTTTAAGTCTTAATGTCATGCACGTTATTTACAGAATTCTCGATATAATCCTTTTTTATCATTTAAACTGCAACAAATAAGTTAATTAATTTATATATTTAACCCTTTGCATCACAAGTTAAAAATGCTCCAACTTGTTTAGCGTTTGTACTCGAATTCTTATTTTGCTGATAGAAATTTGAACTCCTCAACTAATTAACGGAGACCTCAGCCATTAGCAACGCAGATACGATAACGCTACGGATCAGGATTCCACAGAATTCGAATTCCACAGAATCCCACCACAGATTCGAAGTTAATTGGAAAGATAAGCAATGGAACAAAGCGTTATAAATAAACAAGGGCTCGTTGTTCCTTTCCACGCTGTGAAAAAAATGTATATGTGATTTCTGTTTTGATTATTTCTCCGAAAACATTTTGTTATACTACTTTTATTTTTATGTACTTTCGCGTTTGTAATTGCAGACCATCCTTAACTGAATGTGGGTGGAGGTGGCTTAATGTGAAAGATAACACTAATGGGCGAGATATTCGGACAGCTATTACAATTTTTATTTTGTTATTTGCGATTTTATTTTCATGACTAAGATTAATTAAGATCTACTGCAGAGGTTTTTGATGTCTGGTTTTTGCATTATTCACGTAAGTATCCGAAATTAGATAGTAGTATGCTTTAAAATTACCACTAGGTAATAAATGCACCCAGTGAAATGTAGTCGCAATTAAAGTTCAGAAACAAGAACACAGCTAGCTTTATCTTCGGCAGGATTAAAAAAAAAAAAAAAAAAAAAAAAACAAGATCTCTGACTCCGAGATTACAAAGGCTGATCATATACAAACTCGTTAATTTAGCCCCAAATAATGTCTAGAAGAACCAATCTATTTCATTTTTAAGATATTCCCAAACACACCATGGCGTTAGCGTATCGAACATATATTTTATCGCGGGAAATGTATTGTATATTTAAGGTTCTTCATGCTCTTTATTGTTAGAATTGAAATCCTTCTTATTTTTCTCTTATCTTTTCATAAGCAAACCACTTCATAAAATCATTTCTTATCATTTTATCTTTAATAGTCATAAATTGCCTTCTTCCTTCCACAGCTAAAACGTTCTAACCAGTTGCCCTTAGAAGGAAGAAAAACTTTTTCTTATTCAATATCAGTTTAAGCTGACGCAATTTGATTTCTTACAAGGTTACTCGAATATACACCAAATAGCTCTGTTTATTAAAAAGAAAATAATAATAATAATAATAATCTTCCCAAAGGGCGTTAGCCCAGAAGGGCCGTTAATTTCGTTTCGGCATTTTACGTCGAAAACTTTAAAAGTCTGAATCAGTTTTCAAATTGTTGCCACAAAATATTATCCTGTGTTATAGATAAAGAAATTAAATAATGAAGAACCTGAATAAATGTATATCTGTTTCTCGCATTGTAATAAAACAACGGTACCTAGAGCCATCAAATTCTGAATAGCGTACGTCTTCACTCGAATATGTGCATCTGGAAGTACAGATTTGGAATTTGTTTTGTTACGTATTTCATATTTTGTAAAGCATTTATGAGTTTTTGATTAAGAAACTCAACGATTTTAAAGCGAGCATTTGGCAAGATTGTACGGATAAAAAAAACCTTTTTATCTCCAGCTCGCGAGACTGTGTATCGGAAATTCTAAAGATGGTTTTTTTTTTAAGTTGCTTGTGACATTGCTATTGAATTAAATTTTAGGTTAAGTGAAGAATATGGTATTTAATAAATAATGGTAACACACAAAACGTTGAAAAAACGCCCTTTTGCGCGTAATATAAAACCTGAAAGCTTTCAGTTTTTTAAAAAAAATATATATAATAATAGAATTTTTTAAGAGAATGGAAATGGTGGCTTCCCTCTTTTCAAATCCGAAAAAAGTATTTCTTAAAGTATCGTATAATGGTGGGCTGTTTAAATTTTCTGGTTACAAAACATAGGCGTAGACAGCTCAAAATACGGCGAAGGAGTGTTAATTGTGACTGCAATGGTTTTAATAGTCTTCTAATTATTATAGCATCTTCATATGGATTGGTAATAATTACACAACGAATATATTGCGTGAATGAGAAGAAATTAGGATTATATTATATAATTAGGTAATAATTATTATTACAATGATATATCGCATTTAATTAACATACTAATAATAAAAATCAACACCATTAAAATAGGTTCAGTTAAAATTGAAATTATGAAATAATGAATATCTGAAATGTCTAGTCATTCTAATCTTAATTCAAGTAATTTACTTTTATTTCAGACGCATGTATGACTGAAAATTAAAATAACTTTAAAATTCAATTTAATTAGTTTTACAAGTAACTACAAAATTATAAAATAAAGGGAAATTTCACTAAGCATATATAAGCATCCTGCATCATAATTTTGGACAAATTTGAAGCTGCAACTGAAAATAAATCATAAAGCAAACGTTTTTCTGACTTTCATTTTGGGTTCAATAATTAAAATAATATCAGTTCCATTTTTTGAGGCTGTGAAGTGAAAAATCTGATGCGGGCACCACATGACTTCCTTGTATGGCTTAATAAATTATTCAAATTTTTTTTGCTGCATTTTATTTAAACTTATTTCTTCGAATTATTTTAACTTAAACAACCGATCCCTCGAGGCAAGTTGAAAATGACATCAAAAATCGCAAATTTTGAAATTAAATGTCGCGGTCAATTTTCAAACAGGAGTCAACCTTCCTATAATTTTATTTTTTTATAACGAGTATATAATTTTCCCAAATATAGATACATGAAATAGGAGATCGCATTCAAAGTTAGATTTTGTTATTTGTCGAAATTTTTTTTTAAATTTGACATTGCCAAATTATGAACGTGTTCGTATACGACTACGATCAACGATTGCGAAAATAAAGGCCAGGTAAGGTTCTTTAAGCCGGGTAAAGAGATAAGTATATATATTTGAAATAGAAATTATATAAATCAGCTTTATAATTTGATTTAGTAATAGCCTTTTAATTCCTCCTTTTAATTTGGCTATTTCATCTTTAATCTAAAAATGTAAATGTTCTGGAAATAGGCACGATTAGAGTTGCAAGTGAATTGTTTCCACAAACGTGAATTTAAGTAAAAATGGCATTTAAACCGCCTCGACTGCCAAGTTTCCTAGTCATTTCTGCATATTTAGAATTCTTCCTCTTCAATATGGATCTAATACGTTCTAAGCTGTCTAAGTTTTCAACATTTCTACGTTTCAATGTACTTGCATCTGTGTTTCTAAATTTGTTTTCATCACATTTTAAATTTGTTTTCATCACCATGTTGCATAATAGCGCACTTTTAGCTTCAGATGATGATTCAGTCAAGATGCTACTTCGCTCCGTTTGCAGTATCTCAAGAAAAGAAATCTGATGAAACGGTGCCTGAAGTTTTTTTTGTGTGACAGCAATTTACATGTCCCATTTTTGATGGATCCAAAATTTTCCAATTGACAAATATTTAACGTTCTTTGAAAGACAACGTAGTATCAAAAATCTTTCTGAAAACGAAAAATTGGTATATTTTGCCAGTTGTTTGATAGGAAGAGAGCACAGCGAAATTGCGTCCGAGCAGCACAGAAGGTGAAGCTAAAAGTGCGCATTTGTCTAATATGGAAGGGCACCAATTCACTTTTTAATCACTGTTAAGAAATCTGCTGCACAGATGACTGGAATTTTTACAAAGCACAACTAGCTTGGCAGCTAACACATCAGTTTTAGCTGTCGCAGTACGTGTCTTCTTAATTGTTACAACACTAAGGGTACTAAATGCATCTCACAATTTTATAAACGCAATTACATCTTAAATAACGGAGAATAGCAGAGAGTAAGCGACATGTTGCCAGAAGAAATGCGAAGTAACAAAAGTAAATGCGTAGTTAGTTGCAATAGTGTTTATTAACTTGGAAATGCCTTTTTTTTTAATCCTAAGCAGCGATAACTTTTGTCCAGTCACTACTGCAAAGCGGAATACTGCAATGTCAATGCAGATGCGAAGGGGATTGTATTTATATTTTAAATCAGAAATTTAAAGGTCTATTGTCAAAATTTTATTAGTGATGGTTTTTCATACTTCACACACACACACACACACACACATATATATATATATATAATTACAAAGCATTTTTTTAAAAAACAAAATATGAACATGCCTAGTATTTTCGATTTATATAACTCTAGTATTTCCTAGTCCAACAAAAATGGAAGGTGTAAAACTTGATGTTATAGCAGCCCCATAAACAAAATTTTAACGTTGAGTTAAGAAAGACACATATATACATACGTACGTACGTACGTACAGATGTAACGAAAAAGTTATTTCGTTACATCTGTATGAGTCCTTTATTCTGTTCGTACGTGCAGACGACACGCAAACAAGGCAAGGTCAAAATAGATACCCAAATAGATTCAGGCAAGGTCAAAATGGATATTTCCGTTGAAATATGATACCCGAAATTTTTTGCTATTGCAATACTTCCTTTACTCCGTGCAAGGAGGTAAAAATACGTCTATAATTTTTTAAACTGATTATTTCTTTGGCATAATGAGTATGCATTAGTGCCACAGGTCAAAGAGCATCTGTGAGTAATTGTCGTGTAAACGACGTATTTAAAACTTTTAGCTCGCCGATTTCAGATACGGGATTTCGTAGATTGACGTGCTTTACTTTTAAATTGAAATTTAAGGTGGGATAAAGAGGAAATGACCTGTAAATTTTGACACTTATTCATCGACATATGCTGAATACTTTAATTATCGAAACTGAGAAATGGATTCAGTAATATTTATATAACGCAATGCATGCGAAGTCAGACTGCTTAAAGCAAAGAATGCCTTTATGGAAGAGTTAAAACTATCTCATAATCATTTTACTTAAAAGGAAAACTAAGAAACCAACTTGAATCAGAATATTCAGTCCCTAGGAACCTCAACGATAGAGTAACTTATAATGATCAGCAATATTATTCGCAAATTTAGGGAGTTAAAAAAACAAGTAATCAAATAGTCTCCGCAGGGCTTTCAAAATGATCACACAAATAAGTATTTCTTGAGTGAGCAGACCTGCTATAGCCATTCGGTCAATGGCGGGCAATCGAGATGGAGGCCTTTAAAAAAAACTAAATTCAATTTCTGTCAAAGCTATGAGGATAAAACGTCAGATTACATTACCTGGTTGTGACAAATCACGCGAGAGGTATCTGCCTAAGAAGAAAGGCCTTCATGGAGGACTTTTTAATGGAAACTGTCTCATATTCACTGGGAAAAATCATGAAAATACCTATGCAGTCAACCTATTTGCCGGATTCTGAACCCAGGCTGAATTACCAATATTCCTTGATTTTAGCCATGAGAATGAAAACATCCGCAGTAAAATGATATAAATATGGATCTGCGGTTCCTGAAAAGTCCAATTGTAGCTCTTGAACTTTTGTGAATTCTCCTCCTCCCACACGCTTTTCAATGAAAGACAAAATCTGTTTTTGTTTGTGACAAGCATGTTTAAATTTTGTAGAGGCATATATCTATTTTTTTCAGCCAAAACCAAGCCTATGCCAATAAAAACCATTTTCCTTGAAACAATGATTTCGGATATTCGGCATCTTGGTGCAGTGTTGACATATTAGCTTACAAATACATGGAACCTTATATCGTTATAGTTAGTTTTATCTGATTTTCACATATGCTTGAATATTGTTTGTGTAAGTGATTAAGGCAAAACAACAAGGGTTATCAAAGAGAAGGAATATCATCGTGGAAAATTTTCTGAGAAAAACTGTTCAATATTTACACTGCAAAAGGTTTGGTTTGGTTTATTTGATTATAGCAAAAGCACTCAAGGGTCATGCGTCCGGTCTAGTAAGGGAAAGGATGCCTTCGTGGAAAATTTCCTAGGAGAAATCGTCCTTCCTAGGAGGTTATATCATTAACACCTAAGAAAAAGAGCATCTTTTTATATTTAAAAGCAACTAAGAACAGTTTTCATTGCAGAAACGGTTCCTTTCTTTGTGGCTATATCACTACCCATTTTTCTACCTGAAAGTGACCTTCTCGACTGAAAAAAAAATGGTCACATGTAAGATACTTTCCAAAATGATTGGTCTTTGAAATTCTTTTTTTTTTAGTCCAAAGGGATTTAGTCCCGAAGGACTATTACTTTCGTTTTGCGATTTTGCGTTGATTCACTCTGAATGCCCGATTCACTTTTCAAATTGTTGCCACTAAATGTTATCGCTCTGCATTAAAGTTTAAAAAATGAAAAATCTGCATAAATGTATGCATGTTATTATTATTTTTTTTTTGACGTAGCTTTCTCTTCAAAAATCGTCTGCGTGCGTTGCACGGGAAAATAAAAAGGAATTTTAATTACAGTTCTAAATAAATAGCCAAATAAATGTGAAATTCGTAACAATATTCTCTAAAACTTTAACGAATTTTTCATTAACAAACTCAAAGATTTCAAAGCCAGCAATACCAACGTTGTACAGAAAAACATTTTTATCTCCAGCGCGTGAGAGCGTGTACCGAAATTTCTAAAGATATGCTCAATTTAAAATTATTTTGCGATATTGCTGTTGAACTGAATTTTATGGTTTAAGTGCGAAGAGCATGGTATTTAACAAATAAAGGTAACACACAGAATGTTAAATAAACGTCCCTTTGGACGTAATTTAAAATCTGAAACATTTCAGATTTTTAAAAATTTTTTTTTTTTTTTTACTTACAACACTGCTATAGGATTTGTGTAAGATAATTTAACTTCTATAGCTTTTTTAACCCTAGCTACCTAACTGTTTTCCTCCTACAGAATGGAATTTTAATGAAATCATTTCTAAGGTATTATTTAGTCTTTTGATTCATGCATATAATACACATAGGTGGATAAATGGCCTTTTTTTATTAAAAAAATGTTCTATTTGAACATTTGTAAGAGTCATTATGAGCTCGTAATACTTTGGAGCTATCAAATGGAAGCTCAGAGATCAAACTGATATTTCTTTTTTTACACTTAAAGGAGAGGCAATGTATGATAGTAAATAATGAAGCCATAAAATTTTATGTGTTGTAAAAGTTTGATTTAGGAAGTAAACTGATTTCTAAAATTATTTTAACGCATTCATTCCTTTTTATGTCATTACGTCCACTGATTCTGTTATACATATAAAATCACAAGCAGTTGCCACTCGAATAATTTATTTTAGTCTTTACATATTTTGGATTGGAAATCAGCTTTACTCGAGTAATGGCATAAAGTGGCTGGTGAGGTTTATATTAAAAAAGAGGTGTGAAGGACTTTCCACTATCTTATGCTCTATTTTTGGGTTTATAATGTTGTTTCATCACTTCAACAATTCCATTTTTAAACTTATCCCCCCGTTTTATGCTCTATTTTAATACCGGAAAGAAAAGCTTTTCATAAAAGAATTCTCAATTAAATATTTCGTCAAAATATTTATGCTTCGATTGTTACTGGGTCCTTTTGAGACTTGACAAAATTAAACTTTAGATTAATTTTTGTTAAAAAAACTCGAAAGAGTCATGATGGCACTTTTTTTTCCATGCAAAAGAAATTTATGCGCTATTTTGCCAGAAGCACAAAAATTAAATTGTGAAAATGAAAATAAATACAGTGCTGACCATTGAAATTGTAACCGATGACGGAAGAGTGCAACAAACCTGAATTGCGCATGGAAAGTAGAACCTGCTGAGATATGCAAATGATTAGCTTCGGCACATTAGAGGTAGGAGTCATGTCACCGCGATGTGGTGACATACCTGTAATGTGCCAAAACTAAAGATGAAAATGTCTATTTTCAGTCAGAAATTGCGTTTATTCTTTGTTTTATGTTGAAGGTATGTTATGGCCACAGAATTCTAACCTACGGGGATCGTGAATTATCGTAATACGCAATTGCTCTGCAGATTCAATGACTTGTTATAAGAACTTGCAATCGACTGGTCGGATGGATCGCACAGACCGACGGAAGACTCTGTATGTCAGTACTCAAAACTACAGATACATTGTCCTTATGGAATGGTACGATTACATTACGAAACAGTGGACTGAATGTGATGAGCAGTGCGAAGTATCCTCAGTAGGGTGCCGCAACGTGTTCAAAGCAACAGATTGTCAGCAAGGTGACCATTGCTTCCTTTGACACTTCAACACAGGATGTACACAGGCCCATCAGTGGCATGACGTTGTCTTTTCGGAAGAATCCTGCTTTTTGCTTGTAACTTCGTGATGGCCGCATCCCTATATGGAGGCACCGAGAGAAAACAAAAGTTACGCACTTGCAGTTTTCATCGTCTTTACCTACCTAATACCTGGACTGGATGTCATTACCGACCTTAACTCCTGAAAAGGATATCATTGGGTGCACAACCCGTTCACACCTAGTCTGCATATTCGGTACTTTGACCGGCGACTGTTACACTACTGGTTGTGTCATTGTTTTGGGATCTTCGTTGCTCCACCTTTCAGCA
>KK115530.1:710161-729389 GCA_000611955.2 Stegodyphus mimosarum
TTAGGATACCGCATATTTCTCCTGTTGTTCTGGTCTTACCAGAGCGTTTTTCAGACCTCTTACAAATAGAAAACGATTCATCGACTGTTTCAAAGAGATAGGCGCTGGAGGCACTAATCAGACTGGCTATTTTGAGCTATTAGTGAGAGTTCAGACGGGGATATAATTATCGAAATTGTCATAGTCATAAGGTATAAAAATTAGTATTTTCTTTCAAATCTGTACACGTAAACCGTTGTCAATCAGGAAGGTAAAACTGCGCATGCATGGATGTGCAGCTGATTTAGCAAAATCATAGATCGGATGTCAGTTTTTGTTTGTTTTTCTATGATTGGTCAATTCTTATATCAAGTTGGAATAAAACAGAAAACTTAGAACTTTAGACAAAATTCTCGTACTAGTTTCCGTGACGAAACAATGGCTGATTCTCTAACAGCGGAGGTTAAGCTTATGCTAGTTGTGATCATAAAGCCTTCCTCTGAATGCTCCCTTGAAACTGCAGTTCAACTAATCACACATAAAATAACATGAACATCAATTATAATAATTTTCATATATGGTTTTAGTAACGCAGTACTTTATTTTTGTAGTCTTTCACTTTAAAATGTTTCAGAGCGGAAGTTCAGGCATCTACAGTTCTTATGTGATATATATTAATTTATCCAGATTAATTGTGTGGATTAGCGACTTTTCATGAAGTATAGATAATAGTCCTGTGTGAAAAAAATCGTTTATAGAAATAGTGTTTGTGAATCGGTTAAAACTGTGTACACTACTTGGGGCCTTATTAAAAGAAAAATTAAAATTTCACTTAACTAAAGGACCAATACAGATTATTTATTTATTTATTTATTTATTTTTTACTGTTGGCATGTGAGTTATCATTAAGAAACTTTTCAATGACAAAAATTTTTAACAAAATAAATACCATCTGTCGCTTTTCCATGTGTACAGAGGGGCCCTAAGAGTAAGAAAACATTTCACCTTTCCTTCTTTACCTGCACTTTTCGAGCCTCGTGCCGAAATTGAGAGGCGTGTCCTGAAAAGTTACGTCACGGCGGGGTATTCGAGCTACCGGCGCAGAGTCGGATTTTGACATAAGATGCTAGAGGGAAACTGCTGATCGGTGGTTATCGCCATTTGGCGAAAAGAAGTTGCATTTTAATAATTATTTTCATTTCAGATACTTGTAACGTTGAAGTATTTCTCACAAAAAGAATAAAACTAAGTTTTATCGTTTCTTATGGATTCCACTTATAATATTCGAATGGTTCAATCTACATGAAAAATTTTATTTACTACGCTACATTCCAAAGAGTTTTTATAATTTTAAGGAATAACGGGAAGAATGAGACTAATTTCAATGGATTTTTATGATTAAATTTAAATTAATATCCCATTTTCAAATGAAGCAGATCTCGTGTGAGTTGTAATTTGTAACGTATAAATCCAGGAACTTAATACCTTTTAAAAGTTTCACTGAATCAAACTATCCAGTTTTAAAACTTCACGTGATCATGAATTTCCAGTCCTGCGATGTCTTTGAAATTATTTTCTGATAAATAAAGTTTTGATTTTTAACACAAGACATTCAGTTCAAAAGATTAAAAAGAAAAAACAGTCAAGAAAATGAAACCTTCGTGAAATTTCGCTGAAAAGAAAATGGAAACAAATTTCAATCTGATTTCCATATTTAGTTTTCAGTATAACGCATAAAGCAGTTTTAAGGTAATTAGTTAAAGCAAGTGTATTAATTTATGATTTTCAAAAACTAGCCACAAGCAGAGAGAACGAAGACTTGGTACTATGTTATTCCATTATAAACTCGATGTTATGTCATCATCATGTGAAGACTTAGAATTATTTCGTACTAGCGGAAGTACCGGATGCCAGTTAAGTTAGATTGAGAGTAACGCATCTAACAACAGAGAGAACGATACTGCTGTAATCCTTTGCTAATAATGAAGCAAAAAATACGATTCGGAGTCGTACATTTTTCAGTCTGATGCGATATGGAACCCACATAAAAATTTTCGATAGAAAAGTAAGCTCATTCTCTCTCATTATATCAGCAACGATGGCACACACTTTTTAATGATTTTCGTCTTTCTAATCAAATGATCGTAAAAGTTCAAGTTCCATCCAATATTTCACCTACATTCTGGTCCACTAAACGTGGCAAAAATTGATCATAATTGGTCAGAAATCAGTAACGCGAACAAACAAGCATACAAACAGACATTCTTCTTTATATGTATAGATTTCGTAAAACTTGCAAATTTTTTATTAACGAACTCTACGATTTGAAAGCTAGCAGTAACAACATTTTTCGAAGTAAAGCATATTTATCTCCAATGCGCGAGACTGTTGTCACTCGGAAAAATGAGTGTGAAAGTTAGCTCTTTCAGAATTTTTAGTTAATATTTCCGATGATTATAGTTGTACGAAGATGGGAATAATCGAAATGGCTTCCCACTAATCTTTGGAATTAGGAATAATGCATTAAATGTTTGGCAATGTTATTTTTATTTCCTGTTAAAACGTAGAAAATTTTTATTAAGAAACTCTAGGATTTGAAAGCGAGCAGTGGCAACAACTTTCGAAATAAAAGCAGATTTTCATATCCAGCTTGCGAGACTACCACTCGGAAAAATGACGGCGAAAATGATCGTTTTTCCGCGTTTTTAATTAATATATCTGATTTAAGATACTTTTTTTTTTGGAAAAAAGTGGACGTCAGCCCTTTCCAGTACCCAGAAAAGAATTGTAGGAAGTCTGGTGACGATAGTCATAGTAGTGACTGAGTTATTAGCGAACAAACACAGAGACAGACGTTCTTCTTTATATATATAGATGAAAACTACTTAGTGACAAAATAATGCATTGTTTTTTCTGAATCACATGGCAAGAAGCTTGAACAAGTGAAATGGCAACAATTTGTATTTTTGCAGGATGTGAAATTCGCGTAGCGAAAACAATAACTCAGATTTCAGGCGTTAATAAAAATGCAATCTTATGTTGTATTATTAGTTTATCCAGATTAATTATACGGATCAACGATTCTTCATGAAGTACAGATAATAGTCCTAGATGGAAAAAAATATTTATGATGTCGAAATGATATTAGAAGCATACTAATTACAGTTAATTGAGATAAATGAGGATCAAAGCACTTTTGACCTAACTAAGCAATAATTCTGTATATCTTAGGTAAGAAAGGTACGAAACACTTCGATTTCCCTTCTCAGCACGAGGGTGTCTGTTATTAAAACCTGGGTGGAATTTAGACAGACGGCCCGCTTGTGTTTTGCTTTAATTAAAAAATATGAAGTGGACACCTCATGACTTCCTTATACGCTCAATTAATCATACACAATTTTTTTTGCTGCAATTCATTTAAACTTATTTCCTCGAATTATTCTAACTTGATTAACCGATCCCTCAAGGCAAGTTGGAAATGACATAGAAAATTATACAAAAATTAAATATCTCTGTCAGTTTTTGTCCTACGGGAGTCAAATTTCTTATATTTTGTTTTTTCATAGCTTGTATAAAGCTGTCCGAAATATAGGAACAGGGAAATCGCATCGAAAGTGAGATTTCGTTATTCGTCGAAAATTAATTTTTTTAAATTTGACATTGCCAAAACATGGATATTTTCGTCATTTAAAACACTTCTGTTATTGGAAGTCTATGCTCTAACGATTGCGAAAACAAAGGCCGGATAAAGACTTGGTAAAGGAGTGGGTATCCCTCCTGAACCCATTTTAAATCCATTTTACAATCCGTTTTGGGAAAAAGAATCCTTTACTCTGCCTGTATAATTCTCTTTGTTGTATTCTGCCTGTGTTCTGCGCTATTGTATTCTGCATGTGGGTACAGAAGTCAAGCAAAATAAAAAAAAAAAAGGTCAGAAAGGTGGTATACTATACCCAAATTTTTTTGCGATTACAATTTTTCCTTTACCTCGTAGAAGGAAGTAAAAATCCACTAATCTTATCTGAAGTCTGGCGTTTAAAAGAAAAGCAAATGCCCGTTTTAATATTTTATGAAGCAATTGACTATATATTTAAGTGAACTGCACGGCAAAAAAAAAAAAAAAAAAAAAAGAGCGAAATATATTTAGGCACTGAAAATTCCGTTTTAATTTTTAAATGGCTGCTTTTTCTTCAATCTTTAGAGCTTACTGTATTTGCAATCTTATCACTTGCACATTTTCGGATGTTTGATACTTGATGTTACGCAAGCTCTGATTACCGCTTAGACGCACATACATCGGCTTAAAGGCTCAAAAATGGTAAATATGGAGTGAAAACTACTTTCAAGAACTTAATGCGTTCTTGAAGGTCGTTCTTCAACCTTCAAGAAGGCATTAAGTTCTTGAATGTTCGTAATGTTGTCTTCAACAATGTTCGTAATCCGGAACAAGTTTTCGTATAGGAATTAAAATAGATTAATTCGCTTCTCGACAAAAGATGATTGCTTATTCAAACAGTATTTTGTGCTCATGTTCATAACCCAAAACCAACGAAAATGAGATATAAAAGAAGAAAAACCTAATATCAAACAGATAAAACAGACGAAAACTTAATTTTACCATGGCTATGCGAAGGAAAGTGAACGAAAGAGGTGGCAAAAGTGGAAAATGATGAAGAAGATACTGTTGTTTGGATGAGAAATTTCTTTGATGAAAACATCCGATAACTCTGTTTAGCAAGTATCATCTTCCATCTTTCCTTTGTCAATAAGCACCACTTGACTCTTAGACTCACTGAGCTTCCGTTTAACTTAAATTGTTTCTAATATGATTCATTGTTGCTTGCATTTGTAAATACTTTTAAAGTGAGATATGGCATTACCATTGAAACTGCTTATGTTATAACTTGCTACTGCTTTATCAAAGAGATATCGTTATGTGAAATTTTGCACGCTATCCTCCTTTTTACATATTTCAGGGATAAGAGAACTAGGGTCGTGTTTATTTATTTCTCTACATCTGAAGACATTTGTTTTCTTGCCGTTTCTGAAATTACTGTAATTCTTTACTGTTGAGCTCATTTTTAGGGTGCTTTAGTAACCTCCATCCGTCTTCATTGTTAATTTCTTAGTCCGTTGTTCTGCGTAGAGACACAGGATCGTAGACAGCAAATGAAGGCTGATGTCCCAGGATAGCCTCATCCCAAAATAGCCTTGAGATTTTATTCTCGATTTAGCCCGAATCGAAAATTGCATCATTACCATATTAGCTTCCGTTTTACGACCCCTCGCATAAACCACGGATTCCTTCCTCCGTGGGCCCACCAGCGGCCGAACAGTAAAGCCGCTGAACACTTGTAGTTCTGTCCGGGGTTCGAATTCCGGCGAAGCGGTTAACTGTATGAGCGTTTTCGTGATTTTCCTGATGTGTAAAGTGTGTACGAAGCAGTTTTCCCTAGAAAATTCTTCACGATAGCATGCCCTCCTCTTAGGTAGATAGCCCTCAAATGCTTAGTCATAATCTAATGAACTAAACCAAACCTTCCTAAATGGCATGAAATTAAAGGAGGGTAAATTTATGATACTTTACCCTCCTTCATTAACCGAAGCAATTACGTGGTTCGCATAACTTATCTTCGTATTAGACCTTTCTGACCAATTTCTATTTTCTGTCTTCTTTTTTCTTTTGTTAGCTTGTCGCACTATACTCTACTCGTTAAATTCGTAGCTATTGGGACTTAGAAAGATGGAATATTTTGAAACTCAGAAGGGTCAAAAAGCACTAATTTATGATGGCAGGTCGTTTAAGAGACGAGAGTTCACCAATTAAAGATGATACATTAAAAATACGCAGCAATTTAACTGAGCATGCTCCTTGGGCCAAATTAGATGTAGAGAGTTTGTTTAGACCAAACAGTTTACACATAGTTATATAAAGCAATAATTTTTTTTTTTGCTTGCAAAATTTTTTTTTAAAGTTTATCTTCTCCTGTTCCATGAAACTTGCTATTTATTTGCCCTGCTCGTCTTTTTAGCTCGCTAGTTGTTTAAACACATTAAACTAAGCGGCTAACAAGATTTATCGGAATAGCTATTTTTCATCTTTATATCTGGAGCTATGAGAAGAAATTTAAGAAGATTAAAATTATGTTTTTTAGGTTCTAATAGACACGTAGACAGAGCAATTTCGTATACATATGTAACACAAAAAAAAGGATATCATGAGAATTACATTTCCCCTGAAAATGAACAAAAATAATAGTAATAGGTACATTTTCCGTTGCGAGCCCCAAAAAGAATAAAATAATAGGCACATTTGCTCGACAAAAATCGAACTTTTAATTTAAATGCATTTTAATCCAGAACCGCAAGGATTTCTCCCTTACACTGAATTAATTTTTTATGTACTATGTTAAAATTATTTAAGGTGCTTTGGTTCATTCAAAATATGAAAGTTTCTCGTAAATAAATTTAGTTGTGAAATACTGACGTTATCGTTATCAATACTTCCAGTTATTGCAAAGATTAAAAGGAACAGTGATATTAACCACAATAAAGACCTAAATAAAGCCATATATTATATAAACTCCAAATATACAAAAACAAGCCATCACAGTACTAAACAAATGAGTCTTCGGGGATACTGCCACACCAAAAAGATTAGAAACCTTTCACGGTAGCTACTTCTGTAAACTCTGAAAGTGACCAGTATTTCTTGGAAAACGAAAAGATTTAACAAATTGTGGGTGGTCATATTCTGTAAGACCATCACGACATGGAGATCAAAGTTATTTGGGATCACGGAGTTTCGTTTTCGGGAAATTTCAGCATATAATTTCTAAGAACAGAAAAAGATAAGTGTAGATTGGACAATATAACAAAATTTAAAATGTCGCTTTCCTTTTAGATTTGAAGGGAATGATGAACATGTTATTTATTTGCGCTAATTATAATAAATAGTTTTGGTTGATTGTCGTTCTTTAATTAGAAAATGTTCGTATTTTCAAACTATCCAAAGGACAGTTTGCAAATATGGAGTTTGCAGTTTTCTACTTTATATAACTGTTCACATAAAAACGAAACGCCTGTTCAGAGTCTATATCTCAAAATTATTCAGCCTATTTGAGATCCTTTGCAAGACGGTATTAATAAACTTAAAATTTCCAACGGAAATGAACTTCGCTACACGATGGGGAAAAAGTAGATAATCTTTGTCAAAACCCTGAGAAATTCAAGACTAGACGTTCAATGAAATCATAAAAATTAAACGAAATCCAATACTTCGTTAAAGTAGAGTTTGAAAAAAACGTTTTAGAGCTTGAAAGACTATGTGCCCCAATAATTTTTAAACCATTACTTTCTCGTTTTTATACAAGAAGCGTGTAATTTAATATTAAATTATCTTTGATTAATTTTAAGATTTTTCGATTTTGTTTAGCCCTAAGATTTAGCATGCAGTAAAAGTATTTTGTATCAGTTAAATATTTTATTATTCGTTAAAAATGTTTGAAAAGTTATTATGTCTCAATACTATTTTTGACTCAATTGTATATATATTTTCAGCTGTCAGTTTACATCGATTTTTCAGCTAACTGTGTTAATATTTTGTGCTTCTAAATGAGACGTATCATTTTTATACTGATGCAATTTTTAATGTTCTAAATGATGCAGAACATTTCAGTGCTTTATTGAAATAGCTTCTTAGATGTTTCGCCAAATTTTCAATCTACACTTTTAAATTAAAATTACCAAATTATTTATGCTTTACTTAGATTAGCGAATGCTTATTTGTTACTTACTTATGTTTTAAAAAAATGTTACAACGTAGTCCTTCGCCTAAATATGAGTAGCTGGAAGCCCGAATCTGGTATTTGTTTTATTGTCTATTTCATATTTATAAAACCTTAACGAATTTTTAATTGGCAAACTCAACTATTTCAAAGCAAGCGATGGCAACGCTGTACGAAAAAAAAACATTATCTTCAGCGCGCGAGACTGTCTACCGGAAATTCAAATATATGCTGTTTTTAAATATTTTTAGTGCAAAGGGACATAGCACAAATACTCTCGAAACGTGTATTTCTGCGTAAATGGAGAAACGCCCCTTTGAGAAACGTCCCTTTCAGATTTTTTTTATTATTATTATCTTTGGATTCCGATAAATTAAAAGCGCCTCCTCTGGCCAAAAGCATAAATATTTTATCCCTGGTAGCCACAAGGCATCAGTATTTTATCTCATAGAAAGTACAGGCTATATATTGCTCTTTGTGTCAGTTTCTGTTTTAAAAACTTTTAGTTTTTACCTTTATAGAACCATTAAGTTTTTTTTTTTTCAAGTAGATCCGGATTAAGACCTTTAGAACCTCTAAGCACTTAAACATTTTGGTGCCTTCAGATATGTTTACTCCAGCTTTTTTCTTCATTCCTTCTCTCTTTCGGTTTTGGTTTAGCTGTACCATTCATTTCATGGTAAAACGGCAACGGAACATTTTTCGGTATACTATGCGTATGCTTATGTTGCTTGATGCAGCCCTGCTTTTAAGTGAGAAAAGTGATAATCAGCAAGGCCCTGGCTGATATTCGAACCAAGTGTCTCCTATTTGGCAGGTAAACGCTTCAGTCTGTTACGCCATGGTAGCACAGAAGGGCTCCTTATATCTTCATTTAAATGTTCCTGCAGATATTTATCATAGTTAATCAACTGCATTCCGAGGTTATTTTTAAAGACGTGTGATTATTAAACTCCGAGTTCGAGACATTTTATCTGACTAATTTTAGCGATAATACAAATGTTATTTTGACATCCTTAGGAAATGACTGTTCCTTCATTCAAAGAAGCAGAAATCCTTCTGTGTTCGATTAATTATTTATAAAATTTTTACGCTTTTAGTGGGACTAAAAATAATTACATAGCAAACTGCAACGCAAGTGGTTATCGTCTCGCTCCTGTCATTTTTCCTTCTGATCCCTGAAGGGGTGTACAAAATAACAGTATTACTTTAGACTATTAATGCTTTCTATTTCTACGTATAATAATTAACATTATAATCTTTTTCTGAAATATTCTTATTTTCAGGCAAACAACACCATTTACGATTCGTTCATGGCGTTTAAACTGTCAGTAGTTTCTTTCCAAGGCCTATTTCAGTGACGGCTGGAGCTATGGTCATAGGCATAGACAGCGGGGTGCAGTTGCAGCCCCCTAGAGAATGCAGTTTCTCCCATGCTTTTAAATATTAACCAGCAGGTGGCTGTCAAAAAAATTTACTTCTTCTTACTACTTTGTTAAGCTACTTCTTTAGTTATAAAAAAGCTACTAGACAGGAAGTTTTAATCTTTTCCCGATTTCAAAGACTCTTACAGCTTGTCGTGAGAGTAACCAACAGCTGGCCTATCATCTGGTGTCTAGATAACGGGTAATTATTTTAATTTCAGGGTTTTCTGTAGACAGCATTGTCTATTTGCCTTATCAATTGATAAATAAGCATCTTTTTATCAATACCCTTGAGGCCTAAAACAGCATCCTTCCCAGATTCTTTGTAAAAAACTAGTCATCCTCTTCTTGGATAATGAGAAGAGGAAAGAAAATTGTTACACCACTAGTGTCACCTGAATATAGAGACTGGCAGAGTGCTTGGGACCATGGACCAAGGCGTTTTGTTTGTGGAGCTATAATACAATAAAATTTGTAAATACTTTGTAATAAAATTACAATTACCTTCAAATCATCAAAATAAAAAATTGCAACAAATAAGGAAGCGTTGGCTTTAAAGAGCGAGGTGAAAGCCGTTATGGGTTAAATAGAGAATTAGATAAGTGATAGATAAAATATTCGCCATGCAAGCCACTGATCTGTCTATAAATTACTGGTGCCCTCGTTTGTATGTTCCAATAAGGATTTTGCACGTATTCTTTCAGCTTCTACGTTTTTGAAACTTTTGTGAACTAATGCTCATTATTTCCGTTTTTCAGTCCAGTAAGCCATTTTAAAATAAGCTTATTTATAAAGTAGCTCACAACAGTTTAGTATAATTATTGATTTTTGGCGTTGTAAATGATTTGGTAAATATTAGAAAGTTTATGAAAATGCTTTAATGTGCCTTATTACTATATGTCACTATAGCCGGCGTAGCGCAAAAGACAACTGAGCGTATCTCAGAATCACGCAGAATAGTTAATGTTTGCAAAGGCCCTGAAGAGGGTCCAGTGTCATAAGTAGAGTATTCTTTCAGAGGCCCTCAATGCCCCTTCCTCTTATTCTTTGCGAAGCAGTGTCATGCAGGGTTACGGCATGAGCTTGAGGCTCTTTAAAATATGGGCACATAGGCCTACGCTATAACAAAGCCTTGTTATTCGATTTGTTAAATTAGAGTTGAACCTAAGTAAGGGAATGGTTCCGAACATTGTAATTTTTTAAATGCATCCAACAACAAATGGCATCCAAAGCCATTTGTTGTTGTTGTTATCAATCTCACTTGTCTGACAAAGATCGGCACAAGCCCACGACATTCATCGTGGCAAGGCATCAAATGCGCCTGTCGTTGGTAAAAGCTCTGTTTCATCCCCAATGTTGAGAGAAGGCACCCCGAGGAGGAGGGTCCAAGGATCTCCCATCCTTCTTCTTCTACCACTAACTTCTAGATTTTGGGAGGATATGGCTGGATTGCTGAATGTCCTTGTTTGTGGTTTTATTCATGGCAAGTCTTGTGAAGTCATAAAACCTTTTTTGATTAGCTGGATTAAGGCTGCGCCTTAATCAACCACTAACTTGTCAAAGAGCCTTTCAGCTCGCTGCATATTTGGAGGTCCGTCCTGCCGCACAAACACTATACATTTATAAACATCCATGCCTTCTCCGGGATCCGAACGCGTACCCTTCGGTATGGCAGTCAGCACCGCTAACCACTGTCCCGGTTGGGCGGCTCTCAAAGCATTTTAATAAGGCTAATATGGAGGGTAAAAATAAAGGAATGCAAATACATTTACTGAATCCATACTCATATCACATTTTTAAGTTAACTGTAAGTAATAAAGCTAAATGTAACATAAAAGTGATTTGTGTACTTGTGTGTGTATTACAACTACTGCACAAATTATTTTATCTTATTTTTGGAATGGATAGATGGATGATTTGAATAACCTTTCTTCCAACTTTGCCACGAAAGAAGTTACGAATTAGAAATCGAATACCGAAACAGTAAGATTGATTAAATATTAATTTCAATATAGTATGCGCCCATAATTGGCATAAAAATGACGAAATGTGAAACGAAAACGGCCAAAGGTTATGAAAATAAAAATCACGTAAGGACGTTTATGGACACCCGCATGTGTGTGTACAGAATAAAAATTTCATTTGAATTTCAGCCACTTAATTTTAATTTCGAAAGTCTTCCTCTTCAAGTTGTACTTATTTCTATTGTGTATCAAGCTCTATTTTAATGCATGATTTAGCCACTTAAAAATATCTGAAGGCAGCATACTTGTTATGTTAAACTTCATAATACTAACTGTTAATAAAGAAATACACTTTATCACAAAACGAATACATGCATCCAAAAGGTGTTGAAACACCCGTATTTAACTATTTTAACAAGTCGGACACTAATGGGATGTACCTTGCGGGGAGTAAAAACTTTGTTACCCTCAAAAATAACAGATGATCGCTTGAATGGGCTATTTATGTTTATACATCAAAAGCGAGTTCAGGTAAGAAGAATCTAAATGGAAAAGGAAATTCTAGAAAGATTTAGTTCAGAAAAGAAGAAAAGTTGTTATAGAATATGTAAAAGCTAAATTAGTTTCCAGGAGTGATAAAAGATTAAGAGTCGTTTTATTTTTGTTCCTCAGCCTTCAATATTCTGCATACATTTATGTATTTTATTCCATTCTCCTTTACTGGCTTATGTCAAAGCTCGCGACGAAAGATATCTGCTCATTAGGAGGCATGATTTCGTGGAGAAATTTCTAAGGAAGTATGGATGTTACACATGAGAAAAACAAGAAAACGCTCATGCAGTCAGCCACTAATACAGGGATTTGAAATCTTGAGTCGAATTATTAGGTAAACAGCAGTTCTATCTGCTCGGCCATTGATGGGTGTATTTGAATATCATTTTTAATTTTCTTTCTTTTGCTTAAGGACATATGGCTTAGATTCTGGCCACGTCCATGCCTGTAGTACATAACATCTTTATTCATATAAATGAATCTGCAATGTGCAAAGATTTAATCAACCTATGAAGCAACCATGTATCAAATAATAATTTAGAATAAACTAGAATTCTAGTTTTGTATCATTGGAAAAGAGCCAAAAGTCTAAGGAGGTAAATGTAAAAACTCAAAATGGTGGCCATCTTGAATCTATAAAATACGGTGGACAAAATGCTGATCTATAAATTAAGTGGAAATTTAAATCTTGATCTAAGTTAGGACACTTCTGAAAATAAAACATAAAATTTTATGAAAACAATTTCCACATTATTGTGGGGAAAGGCAACGACTATAGTTGATAATACACATTTATTAGTATATACAAAGATAGATTACATTAGGTTTACAATGATTGAGATAATATATGAGCGATCGAGCAACGTCTGCTCCGTTCGCCAGCTATTCCTCGTCTATCTCGAAGGCGGGAAAAACACCTGCTGACGTAATGCATACGTCACATAGTAGGGGATTAAGGAATATCATGACATAACATTTCCCACATTATGGATAATGAATATTTTCCTAACTGGAATTTTTTATAAATAATTGAATATATATAATTGAATACAATATAAAAAATCGAATTTCATATTTTACGCATAAAGCAAAAAATTCCAGGTAGTAAAATATTCATTTAAATTTAGTAAATTAATTACAAAATTTTCTTTTAATAATATTATTGTTTTTAAGTGCAAAATTCGCAGAAAATCAGTATGGAATGAAAGTATGGAATGACTTAGATGACTCTTTATGATTAATTTTCGGACGAAATTAAGGCTTTGTTAAACTTAAAGAGTAACATGAAATTTCTACTTTTATCAAATAGCAAGTTTAGTTATTGGCACTGGTTTTTAAGCTTGTAAATAATAATAATAAATTTGCGTATATTTTTGCCAAGAAAAAGTTTTCGCATATCCCAAGAATCTATTCCCGAGAAAATATTAACTAAGTGCATATCTGGGAATGTAACACATAAAGGTAAGGAACATGCTAAATTTAATTATATAAATGATGAATAGTTTACTAATTCTACTTTATTCCACAGGTGCCACTAACTGGACTTTTATTCTACAATTTCTACAAAAATGTAGATTTTATTTATTCTAACGTAAATTTCCCCAACATGTCAGAACTGTTTTTGGACAACATTTTACTTTAGCTTAGGACTATTAAAAGAAGAAGTATATAGGCCATTGCTTTTTTCAAAATTTTTATTGGATCACGATAAACTTCAGATACCGAACCAATAGATATGACGGAGCGCGCAGCCTTAAAATAAAGTGACAGCATTGCCGAATTAAATTTCTAGTGGGTTCTAGACGAAATTTAAATACAGTCCTCACTAACATTAAGTAGTTTCTAGCGAAATCTCAAATTACGGTGGAAACGTTTTGTTAATACTATAGAATGATGGTTGAATGTTATAATTATATAAGAAATATTTGAATATTCCTATAAGAAAAATTTAAATATATTGTCGTACAGACTGAATACTATAATTTCTCCTCAGTAAGAAAAGAATCCCAGTTTTAAATTATTAAGACGTAGTAAAGGTTTATTATAAAAACGTTTATTTTTTTCTGGCGCCTTATAAAACTACACTAATGTTTGTAAAAATTGCGAGACCATGAAGGAATTTCGCAAATTGAACCAAATTCGCAGGATACTGAAAGTGAGGTAAGACACGTAAATGATTAGAATTACAAAGTGATTGCGCATGCGTGGAATGAGGACGGGCCGCTTGTTCCATGTATATAAAGGACTGTAAAGTTGTGTTGAAATCTGTTTATCGTCCTCTGTCTGCGGTGAACGTTTAATTAGTAGTCAATATTAAAATTGTGCAGGCGCATATCGTATCCGTATTAATAATATATGAATCAATAATATGTCTCTGGAAGTGTTTTATTCAACAATACAATTTATGTTCAAAAGCTACGCCTGTCTTCAAAGTGCCATCCGTTTATCTACGCACCTGTTTAATTCGAATTCTCAAGTTGTCCTCTGTACCGAAATAACACTTACATATATATAATTATAATCACTAATCACCTTGTAAAAAATTAAAAATTGTATATTTCACCTTTTATTTTAAAAATTAAAATCTTCCCAATCTAGCCCTTAGCAAATACCATTTTCTATAGCAAGCGTCGCTAAAGAAATTAGCCTTTCACGTCCTACTGAATATCTTAAATAGTAAGAAAAAAAGAAAAGAAAAAAAATTAAAGATAAAATTAAGAACTTTAATTCTAAAGAAAATAGAAAGTTAATCAGATATTAAGAATTATTAATATAACATGTTCTTAATATTAAAGATTAGTAGGTGATTAACAGATAGAATTAATATATCCTTTAGTAATATATTAAAATTATTAATAGAATCATGCTCTTACTATTAAGGATTAGCAGATCCTTACTATCGTTACTAAATGTCGAGCTGCGGTAAGATAGCTTCTCCGCAAAGCGGGTTTAGGGCTACCAGAAAAAGGCAGGGTTTCCATATTTGGCACGAAATCGCCTATTTGGAGACAAAATTGGCGATATGCAGTAGACAGATGAAGAACATTCTAGAACGAATTCTTACCGGTTTGGTCCAGAATGTTCTCGAAGGCAGGCCAAAAGCTATATAAATCCTGCCTGTACGCAGAGTAGCAGACTAGTGCCTCGTCAGTGGATCTTGAAGTGCATCGAGAACGTGCATCGTTGAGACTATCGAGTCTAGTGTCCAGTTGGTCGTCGCGTGTATCGCAAGTTGGTGCATCGAGAGTGGCCATCGAGTGCATCGCAAGTTGTAGCGTGAAGAATCTCGAGATTATGCTGAATTCTGAGAACGATCGAACCTAGTCAGAAGCTGTACTCTTGCTTTCCATGAAGCTGACTTCACCGTTAGTCTGATAGCCTGAAGGTTGTGTTGCTGATTGAGTTAGCGTGTTTGTCGTAGTTTTTCGACGACTCTAAACATGATTTTGGAACTTTCCTGAGTAATACTGGCTAAATAAATTGTTTTTTGATTCTTCATCAAGTGTTGTCGTCAATCCTTTCAAATCCACGAATAATATTAAGAATATGATTTGAGCCCCCCCCCGAAAAAAGATAATCAATAAATAAATGTTAATAAATTTATCATTAAAAATATTTAAATATCAAATAAATACAAGGAGATTATTATTAAGATAGAAATGCTTAAATTTTTTCTGTTAGTGTTTTTCCTAATTTTTCTTATTTTTTAATTTAAAACTTTTGAAAAATTAAATATGTATTCTTAAAAGAGTTAATCACTTCTGCCCCCACCCAAATTCTGTCTTAACTAATTACTTTAATCTAATTATTAATAACATCGATATTATAAAGACATGTTCATCTTTTCACTCTCAAAATATTACCATAACATAATCATTCCTTTGTATTAATACTCATGAAATCTTAGTTTGTAAAATAAATGAAAATGCATTTACTTTATTTTCTGTCGGATAGTAGCTGTAGTTGCAAGCAGACGAAAAGTGAATATACATGTACAGTACTCATTAGAATCATTATACACATAGTTCATATTTACTATGATACAGTATGCAGCCCGTATCCGATTTTATTACGATACATTTATTTGTGTTATTAAAAAATAACATAAATTTTCTATTTCATTAAACCTATTTAAAAAAACATTTATTTATTCATTAGTCTAAAGAGCCTTTGTCCCTGAAGGACTGTTGTTTTCTTTTCTCATTTTGCTTCGGAAACATTAAATGTCGGTTCACTTTTCAGATTGTTGCCACCAAATATTGCAGCCCTGTATTATATTTAAAGGAATTAAATAATGAGGAATGTGCATAAATGTATGCATGTTTCTCGCATTGTGTAAAAAAAATGGTACCTAGAGCCATCGAATTTGCGGATATGAGCATCTGGAAGCCCAAATTTGAAATTTGGAATTTGTTTTACTATGGATTTCATATTTTGAAAAATTTTAACGAATTTTTGATTAACAAACTCAAGGATTTCAAAGCGAGCAATGGCAATTTCAAAGCGAGCATGTTTTACAGAAAAAACATTTTTATCTCCAGCGCGTGAGACTGTGTATCGGAAATTCTAAAGATATGCTCATTTTAAAATTATTTTGCAATATTTTTCTTTAACTGAATTTTATGGTTTAAGTTCGAAGAACATGATATTTAATAAATAAATGTAACACAGAAAATGTTAAAAAAAAACGCCCCTTTGGACGTAATTTAAAATCTGAAACCATTCAGAGTTTTATTTTTTGTTTATCATTATTATTATTTTTTCTTCATTTTATGAGTCCAAAGGGACTTTGTCCCTGAAGGACTATTGTTTTCGTTTTACGATTTTGAGTTGAATCACTCTGAATGTCCGTTTCACTTTTCAAATTGTTGCCACCAAACAATATCGCTTGTACTACATTTGAAAAAATTAAATAATGAAAAATCTGAATAAATGTATATATGTTTCTCGCACTGTGATATAAAACAACGGTATCTAGAGCCATCAAATTTTGAATGATGTAACCCTACTGTGAATATGGGCATCTGAAGTGTGAAATTTGGAATTTGTTTTATTATCGATTTCATATTTTGTAAAACTTTAACGAATTTTTGATAAACAAACTCAAAGATTTCAAAACGAGCAATGACAACGTTGTACAGAAAAAACATTTTTATCTCCAGCGCGTGAGACTCTGTATCGGAAATTCTAAAACTATGCTCAGTTTAATATTATTTTGCGATATTGTTCTTTAACTGATTTTTATGGTTTAAGTGTGAAGAAGTTGATATTAAATAAATAAAGATAACACACAAAATATTAAAACAACGCCGCTTTGGACGTAATTTAAAATCTGAAATCTTTCAGATTTTTTTTTTATTTATTTAGTTCTGTATCATAGCTGGGTCCCATTACGGGCTTTACTGTTTCATTTAGATATCTGTCAATCCCCCACCGTGTGGCAAAACCTTAACGACATTGAAACGCGTAGAAGCAGGTCAGTAAACATCAATTTAACACTCATTTGGCAAACTTCCTCGCAATGAGACTTGGCGAAGTTTCGGATTACAACAACCCTGCCTCCGAGCTGTGCGAAGAAGCATCCGTTCATCATTTCAGTTACCGTTTTCACCCTCATCATTCTTTCATTCTAGCTTAAATTATTTCGCCGTTTGCCGTAATTCGCGTTAAGGAGAGTGTGATCTCGGTGTTTTGAGACAGTTTTATTTTTTGACAGACTACTGTTTGTGACAGACTGTTTGAGACTGTTTGAGACAGTATTCCGAGACTAGACTACTGTTTGTGTCTCTATTTTATATATTAGAGCAGAATTCTCATCTCATGTTGTAGCTCGAGGTAAGTAAAATTATTTATTTATTTAAGGAATTTTAATCAAATCACCTGTGTTAAGTCGATGTCCTTTTATTGTATTATAGAAACATTTCCGTAGAAATATGAATTTTTGTCATTTATGTATTTATTGCGAGGCTTCCATTTTGCTTACTTACTCTTATTATTATTCCGTAAATAATAAATTGAATATGAATAAGTAATTTGATTTATTTAATTTTATTATTAAACTACAAAATAATATCTGTTGTTATTTATCAAAGTTTTATTTCGAAGCTCGAATGTTAGTTTTGAATTTGTTACTCTTATGGAGTGAGTGAGAAAATGTGGGTTTTTGCACGTTTTTAGAGTTGGATGACAATGATTTTTATTTTTATGTACCAGGATAAAGATTAAAACTTGAGTAGCAATATTTTGTTTTTGTTTTTTCGTGTGTTTTTGCTGCAAAGGAAAAAAATATACTCGGTATTCAGTTTCTTTGTATTCGTACATAGGCTTCCGTAAAATTTCAGAATTTTTTCAAAATTATTTTAGATATAACAAAAATCTTGGGATGCTAATAACTGATAAATTATTTCAAAATGAAAAGTGCTTAATTTTACATATAAGATGTCTTCATATTTTAATTAATGATACAATAGCCATCGTGAGCGGTCCATGGACAATCTAGCTCCTGTGGATAAAATAATCAAACACGGGAAAACATCTTGGGTTCAATCTTCCGGTGACTTAATGAAGTGGCTATAAAAGATAGCTTGCTCTTTCTGTATGTGTGATTTGAAGCCGCTGCTCTTAAGATAATCTTCCACGAAAGTATTCTTTTTAAAAGAGATAACAATAGAAAGCTTTGCAGTAATTTAAATTAACCACACATGATAATAACTTTTTTTCGTTTTGCTTCTTAATTTTTAATTCGTTTCTTAGTTAATTTACATTTCTTTAAGCAATCTAATATTACTTTAAGATGTCATCAACATGATAGGAGCTGATTAAAACGCATTGGGGCCTTCGAGCGCAATTTTCTTGCGCCTACATTCCTTATTTTATGAGATAAAAATCAAAGTGTTTTCGAGCGCTTACTTTCCTTATTTTATGAGATTAAAATCAGAGTTATGAATAATTAACGAATAATCAAAAAATAGTTTGGGGAAGCCTTAAAACCTGAGGCCTAAATAAAAATAAGTACGAAGTCTGATAGTCCCTACGTTAAGGTCTTTTCTTGTGTTTTAGTTTTTACCTTTATTTTACAGTCTTTTTAAGAAACAGAAAATAAAGAAAGGAAGGAATTTAAAACTCTTATATGTTAAAAAAGCGAAAGAAGTGTACAGCTTCGCTAAATTCAATTTCCCAAAGCGCATTCCTGAAACTCTTCTGACATTCCCTTTCCTGTCTGACAGCCTTCTGGATGCGTTTAGATGGATCTCGCGCAGACGCACTTCATCTGGTGGATCACTTCATGTTGTTCATCATATGTTATTTGCTTGGTGGTTGAGCTGTATGGTTACATGGAGTTTCCGTGGTTTGCTTCATAAGTAAGGTAAATACGGGCCAGTTTTCTTTAGAAAGCCTTTCGTTAAAGCATCCATCTTCTTAGATCGTCAACCATTTCCTGTTTGTCGTAACTTCTTAATCGAATCCAGGTGTGTTGTTCAGAATGTACCATATTTCATAGACTTCTTTGGCTAAGTCTTTT
>KK115530.1:729431-762934 GCA_000611955.2 Stegodyphus mimosarum
GTACGAAAAATCTGACATGCCCCTCACCGGCATTCAAAATCTGGCATTCAAATCGAATCAGACGTGCTATTAATTAATTACACTATAAGAGCAATAACTTAGTGGTGAACACGGTAAATCCTTATAATATTTCTGTATTTTTAAAAATTATGTTAATAATTTTGCTAATTGATAAATCATGTAAATGATCTAAGTAGAGTAAAATTTAACATATTATGCAATTTAAAACGTATTATGTAACGTAACCAAATGCAACGTGACAAACAAACATAAAAATACCGAACTGTGGACTCTTAAATATCTCTCCTCCCAAATCTGTAGAAAAGAATTTTTTTTTATGAACTTCAAGGCATTTTAATAAGTAGCGTATTGGTTGAATTTAACACGTTTATTTACATGATCATTTACAAGACAAGGTGTTATAGCAAAGAAGAACATTTTTCTTTCCCTCTAATAGATATTAATTCCTCATTTTGAATCATAAAAATAACTCTAGTGATGTCTTAATAAAAGAATAGCAGTGTTGTAAGATTCGGAATATTTGGTCTAACTATGGCCCCAGATTTTTTTTAATGGGTAGGGAAATAAATGCATTCGGATATCTAAATATTTAAATGGATGTGAAGTGAAAGACAACTATATATATTCGGAATTCAGAGTAGAAAATGAAAACAAAAATATTGATGGGACTCCCGTACGTCCTACATGACGAGTGTAAATTTTTCTCGAATATAAGTATAGGAATCGGGAGGTCGCATTAAAAGCTATATTTCGTTATTTGTGAAAACTGATCTTTTTTTTTTTTTTTTTTTTTTTTTATTTTTTTAAAAAAAGAAAGGGAGAGGGAACAAAAAAAGAAAAAAATTGCAAGCTTTATATGAATTTACAAAGGAAGATTGAAGAAATGGGCAACTGAAGTTTTCTTTTCAAGTGATGTAGAGTTTACCTATTATGGTACATCGAGCAATCACGTCGCACACCCATTGACATTTTAAACATGAATATTTTCGTCAATTAAAACACTTTTGTAGTTGGAAGGTACCCTGACGAGCCAAAACATTATGACCGTCCCCATATTTTTCAATGAAGTCGTCTGGATGATGTCGAAGGCACGTGATTAAACGGGAATGGTATTTAACTGCTGCTTGGCGTGCCAAAACATTATTACTGCCCTCCAGGACCGAGCTCTAGTATTCATTTTACCTGAAGCGCCTCCAATGGCACCTACCTTACGCCAGCCGGATAAAAACATGCAATTGCATGTTATTCTCGGTATATAGCGGAACCTGGACCCAAAACATTATACTACCATATGGAATCCTGACCGACGGTCTTACTGATGCATTTACTGACTTTCATCGCTCGAATCAGCGGCGTTATTAGCGGAACGTGAAACCAAAACATTATGACCATCCCCACATTTTTCAACGAACTCGTCTGGATGACGGGGAGGGCACCTGATTAAATGGGAATGGTATTTAACTGTTCCTGAAGGAAGTAAGAAATCATTACTATACTTATTGACTTGCTTTTTCAGACACTCCAGTCCTTCCTTATTTGGGATTTGTTGGGTCATTTTATGATCTTCTTGGTCCCCCTTTGCCTCCACTCACTGCTGTTCCCTTTTAGGTCCTACTTATCAAGACTGCATTCATGTTATGTGCCTTTATGGCAATATGTGTCATTGTTCCAGCGCTTTGCGCGATATTCGCGGATTATTAAGTTTCGATTCGATTCAATTCGTAAAGAATCATTCTTGCACTTACTTTTGCTAGTAATGGGAAATGCTGCTGATCTAAGCGAATTTAATAGAGGGCAGATTGTAATGGCCCGAACACTCTGAACGAGCATCTCTCAAACTGCACGAATGGTATTGTTTACGATCAGCAATTGTTAATATTTACATACACTCACGTTTGTGAAAATTGCAACACCAAGAAGGAATCGTCATAATTGAATGCAATTTAATACACAGTTGAGTGGTAGTGGTACAAATAAATGATTAAATGTTCAAAGCAAACAAACAAGAACAAGAGATCAGAATCAGTATTTTGTGTGGCCACCACGCGCCGCAATAAGTGCTGCTACACGACGTGGCATGGAGTCAAACAAAGTTTGAATGTCTGACTGAGGAAGAGCATTCCATATCGTTTGTACGCGTACCCAAAGTTCGTCTGCAGACGCAACAGGACGAGGATCACGAGCAAGACGCCGACCAATGACATCCCACACATGTTCAATTGGCGACATATCCGGGGAACACGCAGGCCAAGGAAGAAGCTGTACCTGCTGCGCTGCAAAGAAGGATTTAACAATCCGAGCAGTATGAGGGCGGGCATTGTCCTGTTGAAATACAGCGCCTGGCAAGCTTTGAAGGAAGGGAACAGCTTCGGGCTGTAGAACTTCACGGATATACCGGTTGCTGTTCAGATTGCCCACAATTCGTAGCAATTGAGATCGTCTATGATATGCTATGGCGCCCCAGACCATAACTCCGGGTGTTCGTCCACTGTGGCGTTCGATAATGCACTCCGGAAGGTGGCGTTCACCGGCATAGCGTCTGACACGAATGCGGCCATCATGGTACCACAAATTAAAGCGGGATTCGTCAGAAAACACGACATGCTGCCAATCAGCACGCCAGTCTCTATGCTGATTGGCCCATTGTAGCCGCAGGCGGCGATGGTCGTGCGTTAGGGGGATCCTGTATAAAGGAGTCCGTGCGCGCAGTCCACACTGCAGCAGACGTCTACGAATTGATGAAGCACACAATGAAACACCTGTAGCTATTGACCACAGTGCTGCCAATTGTCTAGAGGAAGCTGTACGGTCCGTCCGCGCCATGCGGACCAGGTGTCTATCATCGCGAGCTGACGTCACATTTCGGGGTCCACTCCCGGATTTCCGAGTTGTCCGACACTCGTCCGTCCACTGCTTCCAAACGCGCATCACTGTGCTGCTGTTACGCTGCACACGAGAGGCTACTGCACGATACGACAATCCAGCTTCACGAAGGCCGATGATTCTCCCTCGTTCAAACTCTGTAAGTTGTTCAAATCTCGCTCTCTTTCGTCGACGAGGCATAAGTACAGATTGAGTTAACGTTTACCACTAGCAGATAACCACCGATAACCATACACGCCTCGCTACAGCCGTCTATTTATTCGGATCCATCAGCCGTTCAGAGGGCGCTACTCAGCGTACGCATGCGCTACGGATTTGCAATTCTAATCATTTGCATATCATGCGCTACTTTGCATTTCCTGAAAATTTCAGCTCACTCGCGTAAGTCCTTCATGGTGTTGCAATTTTCACAAACGTGAGTGTATGTTGTTAGTATTTATGTGGATAACCGACTGTGAAATCAGAAATAGAGGCCAAGATGTTGGATATCCATGCGTCATCAACGAAAAAGGACTTCGGGGACTGTCGCGCTTGGAACAGCAAAAGTGACGTTAGACAGTGGCTCATCTGACAGTGCAATACAGTGTAAGTGTAATGGAATTAATAGTTCAACGAGCACTGTTGCTATTGCACTGCACAGTAGACGTCCTACTCGTGTGCCTCTGTCAACTACGCCTATAGTGGGCCCGGGAATATCGAGACTGGACTATTAATAAGTGGAAGACAGTTGCCTGGTCGGATGAATCACGATTTCTCATTCATAAATCACTTCAATGACATCACTTCAATGGTCGTGTCACGGTACTCCGTGTTTCAGACGAAAAGTTACTCCCCTCCTGTACTGCAGGTCATATACAGGCTGGTGGTTGCGGTATTATACTTTTGGAGACGTTCTCATGCGCGGGTCTAGGACCCTTAGTTATGGTAGAACAGGCCTTGAAAGCTGCGGACTATCTGAACATAACTGCGGATCAGTTGCATCCTGACACGGCGCGGCTGTCTTCCCAACTGGAGATGACCCATCTAACTCGCCGAATCTTAACACAATAGAGCATATTTGGGTTGACGTGGACTGGCAGCTCAGATCTCAAACACCACATGTCGAAATAGATCGACTTTGCGTCACCGCTACTTAGACATTTGGTTCTATCTGTCTCCAGTCGTCTAGCAAGAGCTTGTGGCATCCATGCCAAGGCGAGTTGAGCTGTTTTGCAGGCCAAAAGTCGCTTTAGCGCATTATTGAGTAGGTCAGGGGCTCTTAACCTTATTGCCCGTCTGGGCATATCTGACAAACAGAAAACTGCTGGCGGGCGCAGTTAAAAAAAAGTATAACGATTCTTAATATTTTTTTATTTTATTGTAATCATAAACACAATCCTACACTAAAAAGTTAACAAAAAATTCAAAATAGTTACATTTAGTCTAAACTTTAGGCCACACAAAAAATGGTGGCGGGCCGCTGGCTGGCCACGCTTGATATTGATATGTATAGCGAACAGTCAGGGCGCACAAGAAAAAAGCTTCGCGGGCACGGGTTTAAGAACTCCTGGAGTAGGTGGTTATAATGTTTTCTCTTTTCACTGTATATTAGTATGATAATGATTGTATAAATAGAAGGCCGGTTAAGGACTTTTAGACAAAGTAAGGAGACAGAAATATATATATAGAGAGAGAGACATTTGGTACTGACGATTGTAATAAAAAAGAAAGTTGCAGAGGAGTTATAGCAGAGATGTTATAGCAGTTCCACGTTCTACGGCGAATCGTTTTTGAGCTATGAGAGGTACATACATATGTCCGTACAGACTTGACGAAAAAAATCCCTTCTGAATTCATTTTAAATCCTTTTTAGAATTCGTTTTATTAAAAAAAAATCCTTTATTCTGTCCGTATGTGCATCCATCACTGGGGAAAAAAGGAGATTCTGCAAATGGATTCCGGAATGGTCAAAATGGATATTTGCAATGAAATGTGTTACCCGAAATTTTTCGCGATTACAATACTTTCTTTACTTCGTACAAGGAAGAAGCATTTTTTTTTAGTCCAAAGGGACCTTGTCCCTGAAGAACTATTGTTTTCGTTTTGGCATATTGCGTTGATTCACTATAAATGTCCAATTCAGTTTTCAAACTGTTGCCACCAAACATTATCGCCCTGTATTTTATTTAAAGAAATTAAATAATGAAGAATCTGTATAAATATATGTATGTTTCTCGCATTGTGATAAAACAACAGTATCTAGAGCCATCTGATTTTGAATACTGAACGTTTCCACCCGAATATGAGCACCTGGAAGACGACATTTGAAATTAGGAATTTGTTTTATTATCGATTTCATATTTTGGAAAACTCTAACGAATTTTTGATTAACAAACTCAAGGATATCAAACCGAGCGATGGCAACGTTTTACAGAAAAAAAAATATTACTTCTAAAGATATGCTCAGTTTAAAATTATTTTGTGATATTGCTGTTGAAGTGAATTTTATGGTTTAAGTGCGAAGAACGTGATATTTAATAAATAAAGGTAACCCACAAAACGTTAAAAAAACGCCGCTTTCTACGTAATTTAAAATCTGAAATAAATATTTCAGTTTAAGTTTTTTTTTTTTTTTTTTGTCTATGAAAACAAAATAAGAAGCATATATTTTGTCATCCAAACTGAACAGGGTTCTTCGTTTGTCTAAAACATGTTTTTTTATTAAGACTAGGAAATTAATTCTTTAAATTTAAATAAATTTTCTGCATGTCGTATTCGCTTACCTAAATTAATTTTAATCTTTTTAAACACATGCATGTTATGCTGTATTGCGTTCTAAGGTTTATCCTAAGTTTATTAACAGTTATTTAAAATTTTGTATCTTTCCTATCTTATTCTAATTTCAGCTTACAATTCTTGCCAGAATGTAATTTCAGAAACGCAGTAAATGCAAATTAGAAAGAGTACTATTTAAGTCGATACTTCATCGACTTCTAGAGAGAGAGTCTGATTTCCTGACTAGCGCGCGTTTGCCTTTGGCTAATTTCTCTTAGTTACTACGCTCGGTCATACATTAGGCCCTTTCTTGGCTTCGTCGATTTAATTAACACTTAGGGGCCAACTGGTTAGATTTCTGATAGCCTCGGCTATACCTTTTCAAATAGCTTAGTTAAGCTAGTTTAGTTTGATTTAAATTTATTATTATTTAAGTTCAAGCCCGAGTGGATTCTTTGCGTAAAGTTCCAAGTAGGAACTGATTGAAAATATTCTGAAAAGTAAAGGGTTGTGAAACCTCCTTAAGTCTTACGTGCTTTGTTCACACACTTAAGCGATTATTCGCTTGTTAGTGTTCGTGGGGTTCTAAGTTAGAATTTTAGATTTAAATAGGTAAAACGCCACAGCCTTTTTATATTGTTTAATTAGAAGAAGTAAAACAATTAATTGACAATATACTTAGCAGTTTACCTAACTTAATGCAGAAGTGGATCCGGAAAACCGGAGTTCCGCATATTTAAAATTCGGAACATTTTAGGTCTCATCTGTTACGTTACAAATATTGTTATCTAGGTGAAGACGAGAATAAATAGTTCTGATTAATAAATTGTGAATTATTTCCACTTATAAAAATGCCAGCATCTTGGCCAAGGCATATCACATTCTTTTCGTTCGAATAAAATTATCAGTGTAAAAGAGACCAAATTATCTGCAGGTGTAACTTATGCAGGATTCCGAGAGTTACCTCCTCTTTCGCATTTGCTTCAAGTGGTTTTTGCATACATTTAAAATTCAGAAAAAGGACCTTTTGGAATTCGTTTTGCCCTATGACTGAAATACCATAATTGAATTTGATGACTAATTTTTAACGAATTTTTCTCCCAGGCATTAAGTCCCCACAGAAATGCATTGTCATAGGAGAGGATTATTTCAAAAAATAAAATTTTTGGTTCATCTAACATTTCTTTTTATACCCCATTTTACGAAAGTTTCTAATTACTCGTTGTAGTTCCCGTTGTATTTTAATGACACTTAGGGAAGCAAGATTTATTGTCGGGACGTAATACATAACGCTTTATATCGCAGACTATTCCAACTGAGATTGTTGTGAGCTACTTTGATTATAAAAACCTGCAAAAATATTTAAGAACATTGCTGAACATAATTACTTGATAACATAACAGATACGGAGTCCCTTTTCTTCGAGAAGAGGAAGTATTTCCATCAAAATATATAGAATCCGCATCTATTACCATCAAAATTCGTAGAATGTATGAATGCAAAATGAATCTAAAATTTAGTTTAGCTCAGGTCATTGCGCAAGAGATTTTCTTGAAAAGATTATCTATTTTAGATTATTTTATTCTTTAGAAAGCATTGTGTAAATAATGAAAGACATTCCCGTTGTCATGTATAATGGATTACGGCTATCCAGATGCATCAACTGAGATCGTAAGACTATTAAATGCTTTTTCCCAGATACTGAAAGGTTCGCTAATAGGGGTTTTGCATTTTCTACGTTACGATTCCATGCAAGACAGTTTTCTCTACATCAAACACTGTAATTGTTAGCGGTGTTGCTTGAATGCGTCTTTGGGTCTGTATTCGAATTTCGAAGAGGCATGGAAATTTGAAACTATAGAATCTTTATGAACTGGGGACACTGAAAATCTATCGCTCCAAATGCCCTCTTGTGAAGTTGATATTAAGAGGGGAGATACCTTCGGAATTCACCTTTTTTCGTGTTCTCGATTAAATGACGCATGGAGACAGTCCTTATGTCATTGCCTAAAGTAAATTATTTAAGAAATGTTCGAGAAAGATATACGTAATATCCTAAAGCAAATAAATAACTATCTAATTATTTTTCTTAGTTATCAACCTCACCTAAAAAATTACCATGACTCAATGATTGTTTAGGCGTTTTTTAGCAACGAATTATGCATAATTTCAGTAGTAGGAGTAGCCATGTGAGATTTACTAAAACATCTAGCTTTTGCATGTAAAATATAGATTCTTCGTTCAATTTAGGTTATTTCTTCGAGGAAAGGGTGTAACGTCACTAGGTTATTTAGAAGCAGGAGATGTGAAAAATGAGCAATGCCCTCGAACCATGGACCTCTCAAATACGCGCCGAGTGCCGACCACTACACCACAAAGGCATGCGAAGAAGGTGGAAGAAATACCTTATGAGGGAGGGTTAATTTTCTTCCGTAATGAAAATGGGTGACGAAATATAGAATAAAATACGAATGTCTAAATTCAGCTTCTATAAAAAGTTTCGTCGTCGAAAATGAGATCTTTTTTTTTTAAACTTATTTTAGGCTGGATGAGCGTGCCACCGGGCGGGATGTTGCGGAGAAGAGGCACTCGCTTAAAGCTGAAAATGCATTTGGGAACCTCATATTTTTTCATCAGAAATCATACGCAGAAGAAAAGCAATTCAGGGAAATATTTAGATTGCGACGAAAGAGGAGACAATGCGATTTAGTTTTCAGTCTAACACCAGAAAGTGATTTTTCTTAATTATGTTTAGCACAGTATTTTATATTTTTATTTCCTTCTATAACGCCGATTTTCAGCAATTAAGGAAGAACCTGAAAACTGCTTAAAAATCGGGAAACTGCCGACATAAATTTGAGACTTTTGCAAAACACTAATATACGCCATAAAACAGATCAAAATATGGACTCTAATTCCGAGGGCTTCCTACCTTTCTTCCCCTACCACTAAAACACTCGGCAGGACTTTCGATTCGCCAATATTTTGAGTCATCTCATGTCACATAGATACTATACAATTATAAAAATCTGTGTCTTCGTGATTCGAGCCCGGGGTCGGCAGCCAGCGTCGTTAACCGCTATACCGATCAGGATGGCCATCTCATACGTTGTTGTTGTCGAGTCCTTATTTCATGGAAGATGGGTTGTCAGAGCCTCAAAGAAGTTGGACTTCTACTTTCACCCCAGTTTTGAGGAAAAGCTCCCTGAAGGGTGGTCCAGATGTCTCTCACTCTTCTCCCCTACTACAAAACCATACGAGAGGACGTTCTGCTCGCCCTATATTTAGAGTGTCCCCATGCCGCAAAGACATTCTACAAACATCCATGCCTTCTCCGGGATTCGAACCCGGGCCTTTCGGTATCGCAGTAGGCTCTCCTAACCGCCCTACCGTCTGGGCGGCGGCCATCTCATATAGCCGAAAAGAGTAACTGATTGAATTGAATATACAATCCTGCGAAATTGTTATCAAAACAATGGACATGCGTAGTCTTAACAAGCGGATATTGCCTAAAACGCATTACCGAGCATTATGTGATATGTAAAAAGTCAGATACTCTCGTTCATATTAAAAACATTACTCAGAGACAAATACAGAAAAGGTTTACATATTTGATTATATTGCATTCCTTTCCGTCGATGTATAGATCTTTATACGGTATGACATCGTGATGACATCATGATTTTTGAGATGGGCATATGAAAGTCCTATTTCAAAGCGACACCTCTCATCCCTACTGAGTGTGCCTTCAGGATGGAAACGCTGTGCATATACTCGACTAAACTTTCTTCAAAAGTCAAAATTTGGTTTTTTTCAACCCCAAGAAATTTGGGATGTTGAAAATTTCTGCATAATATAAATAAAATTTTTTAACGCATATTTGTACGTAAAACCAAAAAGTTCGTTAACCGAAGAAAAAATCTGGAAAACTTTGAAGCTTCAGTTTTGGATTTAAAAAAATGGGAAGTCTAGAAATCGAATGAAATTTTGCAGCTGGTTTTCTATTCATCAAGAAGGTGCATTCTCCCACTCTTTCTTTCCTCTGTTGTTTTATCCCGTGTGGGGAAAAGACGCTTAAGTTTGATGATGAATGACAAAAAGGATGTTCTTTGATAAGAAACAACCATTATTCATTTCTTCTTCGGCGATGCAGAATTAGGCTAATCTATCAGTCTCAGAATCTCGGCGTCGCCATGTGACGTCACAGATCAAAAACGTTTGCTCGGCTTTTACGCAATGCGTTTTGGAATAAACCTACCGGGCAGGTAAACAGTTTTTCTGAGCGTTCATACATCATTTAATTGACTGATGACGAAAAGTGCAGCTCAAGGACGTCAAGACAAATGATGGCAATGTCTGGGGCAGACAAATTTTCCCGTTTCTTTGAAACAGGCATTGAAAAGAAGTCAGGTTACGAGACGGGTCAATGATTACACTAGTTCTTTCCCTCCCCTCACATAGGCCTTTAGAACCCTTTTTCGAATTTTTTATTTACGGTCCATTAAGACTGGAGTTTTTTTTCGGGGGGGGGGGCGGAGAGACCTCTGGCACCAAAATTTTCTTCTGCGCTTCATGGAAAGTAACATTCATCATTTCACCTAATAGATAGGTTAACCAGATGATAATGAGGAATGCTAAAAATAGAAATCTAGAGACTAAAAATTTTAAATTTGATTAAATCTTGTTTCTAAGTGATCGGATTCCTCCTAAATAGGATCTTATGGTATAACTTGATGGCTGGCAGTTCGATTCCCGGTCAAAGCGCAATTAATGTTCCATTTCACCCCGGTGTTGCATACTAACCCTTAAGGGAAATGGGTGCTCAGTTTCATCGGAAATTCAAAGGTATCAATTTCTATTTGGCTACATAATGAGCTTCAGGAATAAATGCTAGATGAAATGGTAAACAGATAAGTAAAACCCTTCTTTTATCAGGCCCCGCGTACGGGCTGGCTGCATGGGCGTTTTCGTGGTTTTCCCCATGTGTAATGTGTATACGAGCTAGTTTCCCTTAGAAAGACTCCACGAAAGCGTCCTTCCCCTTAGGCAAATAGCCCCCTCGATTGCTTTGTCATAATCAAATACACCAACACCTTTTCTATCGGCTTATGCGAGAGACTGGTAAAATTAAACAGAATAATTTATATGTTTTTACCGTTAGAAGATTGAAAAAACACAGGCAAATGTGAAAATTGTCCAAAAGCCTCTAACCTGTTACCGATGCTTTTGGCATCATGGCTACAGTTGCTGATGAATTTTCTGTTTAATGTTGAATGTTCCTATTATTGCCGCAAGCATTGTTAGTAGACAGCAGAAACATTGTTAAACCAGCCCGATGATTAACGGACCATCCGACTGTTATGTTGCTTGTTATGCTTTTGGAAATGGGGAGTTAAAAATGTAGGAATACATGAAGAAACATGGGCCATTTTGCTATTCTGAACACCTTATTGCGAATTGAGAGCTATAAACGAAGGATTGAACTTGATAAATGTTCATCATTTGTAGATGGCATGCTGTTTCACTATTGGCTTGATTTTTGGGTGCAGATATGGGTTTGCTCTTGTGTGACGTCACTGACTCCTAGTCTGCTCAAAACCAACTACTCCGTTAGTGTCTTCCTTTCTCTCATTTGTATAAGTCAGAGACATCAGCGTTGGGAAGAGCCTAACCATGTTTGTATACTGACCTTGGGTCGTAAGTATATAGAATAGTTCCATCGGTCGAGGTCGTAGTACAACGCTGTAATATCAGACTCGCGGCTTGCGAGCCGCAAATGGTCCCAAGAACTTTTATGCGACTCTCGTAACAATTTTATGCCACCCGCGAGTCATCTTAGTTATGCATTTGTTGTGCCGAAAGTTTGAAGATGGATAAAGTTGTTGAAAGAATAAATTTTATCCATGGAGGAGCTCTAAATCATCAGTTTACAGTACAAAGAAATTATTTAGTATAACTAGATAAGGTAGTTGTGTGGAGGAGCTATATAAAAGAAAATTTTTTTATTTAATAAATGAAATCAAATGACGCAAAAATAAATAAATAAATGAAACCATCAAAGAGCTGTATAATGATACATGGGTAACAGATTTAGCATTTCTTACTGACTTAACCAAACATTTAAAATTCTCAATAAAGAGATGGAAGGAAAGAATAAACTTTTCATTGACAGGAATTAGATTTGTAATGCTGAATTGAAATTAAGGGAAGCATAGTTGAATCAAAATAACGAGCGTGAGTAACTCACCAGAAAATTTGCAAACGGAGGCTAATTAGCTACCCACTGTGATACAAATCTTATTCAAGAATTTGAATACATAGATTTGATTTGAATATATAGATAGAACTTTTTATTAATATTGTCAAAAAGTAAAGTCGGAGTCACAAATATAGAATGCTGCAAAATACAAAATGTCTGTTAACTAGTTCATCTGCTTTTCTTTTCATCGCTTAACTTATAAGGTATTTTCTCCCTTCTTTGCACATGCCTTCGTGGTGTAATTGGAATCATACTCGACGCGCATTCGAGATGTCCAGGGTTCGAGTTTCGGCGAGTATAATGCAGACTTCTTCAATTTTCTTACATAAAAAAAAAATAAAAAAAAAAAAACCTCTAAATGAGTCTACAAGGTGGCACCCGAACTAAAAGGTGGTGGATGATAATTCGTCACCACCAGTATTTAGCGACTGGGTCCCCTCATCCCCAATCGCCCTTTAAAATGGAGAGTATATAAATTTTTCTCTGTTCATTTTCGCATGCTTTCGGGGCGTAATTGGAAGCATACTCGACAGGTCCAAGGTTTGAGTCCCGGCGAGGGCATTGCACATTTCTCCTGCCTCCTGCTTCAGAATAACTTAATGGGTCTACAGACTGACTTCTATGACCTCTAGTCTAATTGTTGCATAGAGGATGAAAACTAACTGCCAATTTCCCATGTATAAAAATTGGATGTATTATTGGGCTTTAGAAAATGTGGTTGTTGTAGAATAATGCTTACTGCAGAATAAAGTTGTGCTTGGATTTTCAAAATTTTGTACGTCTTAAGTACTGTTCAGAAATATTAGATGGCATGTGGATGTATAGTGCGAAAGCGAAGATGTCCTGCATTTGATAACAATATACCGCCTTGCTTTAGCAGAACTCATGTTGATCATTTACAAAATCTTGCTTACTTACAGAATCCAAGACATATAACGAAGGTGGAATTTTGCATTCGAATTCAATCTGTGGCGTAAACTCGAGGAAATCCCGATCGCCATATTAATAGACGATTCGTGTTCATATCTTGCAGTCTTAGGCTCATTTACGATGATGATTATATTCTTAAACCTTTTCAGTTTCAAGAAATTCCTGTATTAAAATTTCCGGAAATTGCCAAATTCATAATTCGTTTTATAAGCTATCATACTTTTGACAGATTTAATAAAATTTCAGCCACTAGAAAAATGATTGATATTTGCTTCGTAAAATCGTCTGCTGATTTAAAGAATACCTTCTCAATTTTTATGCGTTACTCTGAGCATAAAACATCGAAGTATGAGATGGTAACTGTGATCGTATAATATAAAATATAGGACTGAAAGTAAATCAAACAAATTTCCTATAGCTACGCTAAGGAAATCTTTTTTGATACACTCTTTGATTGTTTAGTCGAATACAACACAGAAAACTTGCGCTATGTGCACAAGAGAAGGAATGACTTTGTAAAGGACTTTTTAATTCAGTTACACATGGAGAAAATTGCAAAGCCAGCTGTCTTGCCGGGTATCGAACTCCAGTCGAACTATCAGTATTCGGTGCTCGTACAAATGCGTGAACTAACTCTTGTTACAAACTAAAATTTACACGAAATTTTTAAATTTTCGTAATTTTGCGGAATACAATATAAAACTACAGCGAAAAATCTATACTGACAGGTAACTTATGTCAAACATTTATTCCGATTGTATAAGTTCCTAATTGTTAAATTTTATACATGAAATAAAACATATAATTTAAAATCCTGAAATAAATGTTTCTGACCATCCAAAGCAATGAAATTTTGTATGTAATGTAAATACAGTAGAAATATAAAAATGAATTGTTTAAATAACGTTACTACATAGTACAATAAGATGACAAAAGAAGGAAACATAAATTTTAATATATTTCACCTGTAGGATGTTAAATGTATAAAAAAGTTTCGTATTATCGAAGTTTTTTTAGTTATTTTGAATAATAACTATCCCCATTATTCACAATTGAATAATATGTCGTCATCTATAGACTTAAGACATCTTTTCTTATAGGAAGTTCGCATCTTTACTTACCGCAATGGCGTAAGCAACGATAACCTCTGACCTTCCAGTAAGGATGTAAACATCGTAAAAAGTAAATTAACGAATAGGATATTATCGCTTAAAAATGAACAATGAAAAAATAGTAATATGAAGTATAAATAAAACGTCCTGTAAAGTATTGGACTTTATAATAATTTCCTTCTTGCATATAGTAAAAACTCGGAAAGAAAAATAGCGGAAGCAAAAAATTGCTTTTTAATTCACTTTAAATAGTATCATTTTGTTATGTTAATATACTTCACTAAATACTTCTATACTCATACCGTTGAAGTAAACAGTACCAAAATGAAAAATTGTTATTAAGAATTGCAATTTTTTAATATACGACATGAAAGCGTAGCATATAAAAATTAAGAAACGAAAAACTGCTTAAACCTTTTAGAGCAACTTTCATAACTCATACTTTAAATTTCGTTACAAAAATAGAAACGTATTTTTAAAAGTTAGCAAACACGTAAATATCTTTCTCTGTCAACTATCTGAATAATGCAGAGGCTAAAACTAGAAAATACTGGGGGTTTGCCACGGGTTTCCGCTTTCGGCGATTGAACGAAATGAAATGGTTGCATGAAGTTTATATAATTTTCCTCATGTGTAACGGAAAATTTCCCTTCAATGATCCTGCACGAAGGCATCCTTTTCTATATACGCTTTTCTATGTATTAGTGCTTTGCAGTAATTACTTATTCCAGTTCAGTCCCAATTAATTAAAGGTAAATTAAATTATCGAAAGGTTTCTCACAAACGTAAGAAACGGTATTCAGAAACAGTATTCAATTACAAGTGAACAATGAACTTTAGAGCCCAAAATGGACACTGATAATAAAAATAATAATAAAAGTTGTTATAAACACGTGTTAATCGATTAACTAGAAAATTCATAACCACCATTTTTACTCAGGTTGATTCTTTTAGGTTCATTCTTTGATTTCATTAACAATTAAGTTCAAGGCGTAAAATGAAGCCTTTGCCTATCCGATTTTATAATAGATATTGCCTATCTATTATAAAATCTCTCAATTATTTCATGAATTGTAAACGTAAATTGTTTTACAGTATAAAGTAAAATGAATCAGTTAAAAAATAAGGCAATAACGGAGATCACCAGTGGGCTCACCGCCCGGTAAAAATATGGCAACATACACGTAGAATTTAACGGTTAACTATACAATATAACCTATTTTCAGATTACACGACGGAAGGTTTATTCGAAGTTTATTAACAGTTATTTTAAGTTTTGTATCTTTCCTATCTTATTCTAATTTCAGCTTACAATTTCCTGCCAGAATGTAACTTCAGAAGCGCAGTAAATGCAAATGAGTAAGAGTACTATTTAAGTCGATGTTCCACCGACTTCAAGTGAGAGTAAAATCGATGTGAGTTATCAGTACCAAAATGAAAAATTGTTATTAAGAATGGCAGTATTTTAATATACGAAATGAAGCGTTTGCCTTTGGCTCTGATTGCCTGACTAGCGCGCGTTTGCCTTTGGCTACGTTCTCTCTCAGCTATTACGCTCGGCCATACCTTAGGCCCTTGCTTGGTTTCGACGATTTAATTAATACTTAGAGGCCAACTATTTAGATTGCTGATAGCTTCGGCTATACCTTTCAGATAGCTTAGTTAAGCTACTTTAGTTTGATTTAAATTCATAATTATTTAAGTTCAAGCTCGAGTGGAGGCTTTGTGTAAAGTTCCAAGTAGGAACTGATTTTAAATATTCTGAAAAATAAACGGCAGTGAACTCTTCTTAAGTCTTACGTGCTTTGTTCATACACTTAAGCGATTATTCGCTTGTCAGTGTTCGTGAGGTTCTAAGACAGAACTTTAGAATTAAATAAGTAAAACCCCACAACCTTATGAAGTTATATTTATTAAAAATTAAAGATTTAAAATTGCATTTACTAAAAGTTACCTATGACGAAAAAATGTATGAGTGTACATAATTAATGTGAGTATTCGTATGTGCTTTGGGTATTATTACTTTTATACCTGGTTTAAGAGGCAAGGTAGCAATTGTGACGAGCATATTCTAAATGTGATTCTGAAATGTTAGTTCTTACTTTATTTTTTGGGTGCTTCATACGGGAGAAAATTTGATCTCATATATACACGCTTTCAAAAGAGATTTCAGTATTCGATAAAAAAACAAATTTTGACAAACGTTAAACACGGCGCTGGATGCGAAAAATGATATTCTTTTAACCACAGCCTAATTATCGGAGATAATTAGACAAGTAAAGGCTAAATTGATGGAATAATGAATCACGTCTAAGACATTTTAGGGATAGCAGAGAGTAGTTTCTGAGTTTTGAGATTGTTATCATTGTTGCTAGAAGTATAAAATTTTGACAACGGAAGATATGCAAAGAAGTAAGTGTATTTTGAAAATAAAAATGATTTCTGAAACTCATTAAGAAAATTTTCTTTTGATAGTCGCTTGGTGGCTCAGCATAATTTAAATGCTTTCAAGCCATGAAAATACTATACATTTACAAACTTTCACCCCTACTCAGGCATTAAAAAGCAGGTACAACAATACGGTTGTTGGTTTCGCTAATCATCATACCGATTAAAAGTTTTAAATAATATGTTCCATAAATGAACGTAGAGTTTGAAATTCATCTCTTGGATAGATTTTGCAGTCTATTATTTTGTATAACATGCTCTGATTCCCTGTTACTTTATCAAATATGTATTTACGTCGAAGTTATGAAAGACTGAAAAATATTTTTTTTTATTTAGTAGTGACCAGTTTTGGATTCAGTTTTATTTTCCTCCAGCGTTTTGTGAGTTAATTATTGTTTGATTAGGTGTGGTTTATAAATCTAATGAGTTAAATTGCTCACATTATACATATAAGTCCTAACTTAAAAATCTTCTTAAATACCTGTGTATTACATTTCCACGCCTTTTTTCTCATATAATCCCTTTTACTTTAGCCGAAGTATGCCTAATAAACCCGCAAGGCCAGTTAATTCCTGTGGCGAGAGCTGCTCTAATTACATGCTATAGGTCGCGACCTCAAGCAAGAGTGTGATGCCCAGGGTGGAGGGAAAAAGCAAAAAAGGGGAGATGAAATCCAATCTTGGTGACTGAGCAAACCTGCTAATGTCCTCTGGCTATTTGCAACCTGTAATTTCTCAAAGATATGCTCCAGACCACAAAGCCTATTATTATTGCTAAGGGTCTTTTGTTTTTTTCGGGGGGGGGATGGGTTATCGCCTCTCCCCCATTATGATGCCGTAGTAGACGTCACGAAAAGGACCTCAGAGGTTTTGCAGATAACATCAGTTACGCGTATTTACCATAAATTACGCTTATCAGCATCAAAGGGTAACGTGCTATAAAGCATATGGTACGAAATATCAACGTCTTGTTGATTAATAATAATGTTATTAAATAGCCAAAGAATGTAGCAGACTTTTAAAGATAGATTGTTTCAGAGATAACCACTGATTTATTGCTATATTTGTATGGGTTTTTTTTCGCTTATATTCATTTATTTTGTTTTCGTGAACAGTAGCTTTATAAACTAGTATAGCGAGTATGAAAATGTAAATTTTGTTAATAATGGAAATTTTGTTTGAATGTAGACTATCAGATAACCGAGATATACTCAAAAACACAGTTTGTTTTAGTAGTGGTTAGGTAGTTGTTGTAATTCAAATGTATTTCTTGAAAATTTTGAAATGAATGCATTGAAATCTAAGGGAAAAGAAATGATTTACCAATTCATTTGATTTAAAGGCATTCAAATAGTGGCCTTTCTCTTTTATAGCATTACAGCTGCGTAATATTTGCTTTGTCTAGGAATGACTCCAAATGGAGCTTGACTTTAAGTAAATTTTATGATGTTATTTATTACGAATGTAAGTGAATGAACTTTGGTTTTCTCAATAAAATTGTAAAATATGGAATTCCAAAGAGAGCGTAGCATTCTTTGTTTGCGAAGAAATATGCTGTAATTATCATATCCATTGCGTACTTAGCGTATGGTTCCTGCTTGAAGGCCCTGTAAGCATAAAAACTTAGAAAAAGAAAAATGCTGTATAGTACACTCAGTAAAACTGTAAAGTCTGAGTTTTGAACCTGAAAGCAGCATTCCTGTATCACGGACAGATATGCCATAGTTGCCTTATCCCGTGCCATTTTAATATACGGGCACTGCCCGCGGGCCTGGGAAACTAGAACTCTATATTCATTAATAATGAATATGGGTTTATATAACGTTCATAACTTGTAATTCATTGATAAAGAATATGGCTTGAATATCTACACCAATGTTTCGTATAAATAAGACCTTGAGCAGACCAGAGCACTGCAAAAGGTCGGGAAGCATAGTTCATAACTGCACATAGGCAGAGTAACCGAGTAAGGAGCTTCTAGAACGGACCAGTCCGCTTTCAGTGGTTTTTCTTTAGTGTCACGTGACCTTTACTACTTTTAAAGCTTCCTAGATTTTGCATTTCTTGTGAAAAGTTATGGCTCGAAATTAGATAAAGTAATTGAGAAGATTTCATTGTCCAATTGAAGGAATTTGAAAAGAATACATATACAGGCTGCTAACTGCGAATAACAATAAAACTTACACATTATAAAATGTAAACAGCTTCAAAATTGCAATAGTAGTATATGCCCATTGGTCCGCACTCGAAGCCCTTCCTTTGATTGCGATAGTAATGTGCTCTTAATAATTATGCGTCGTTCGAACCCATGAATTTGCTAAGATGTAATATCTGGCTGTATAGGAACTATTTAGTATGATTCCTAAAATTTATACTTTTTGTCTTGCATTCACTGTGTAAAACTTATATTCTTCATGCGAAAGAGTTGTAGTTACAGTTACCTTTCTGAAATCAATAGTATTTTTCTTTTCATTTCAGGCTATTGACGGCTATCGAGTGATCTAAAAGTTTTTTAACCACTGATCAGAAGAGGAGAAAAAAATGATAACTCGGCTATGAAATATAGTGCTGTTCTTGTCGAAGACTGCAATCTGTCTAGAAGCTACAGAATCCATCCGAGGTAAGTGGAGCATAAACAAGCCTGCTCTTTAACCAAATTCAATTCAGTATTTCGAAAATTGTACCTCCAAGAAATGTGTTCAGTTAATTTATTATTTGTCAACAATATGTCGGTGCAATGTACAAATTCTTTCAGCTCTGCATATTTAACATCAATAATATAATTACATATAAATTCAGTTAATATATATTGTAATATTAAATGTCATGTTACATGTAATATTATATATAGAGATGTAAATAAACTGAAAATTTTACATATGTTGGAGCACCCAAAAGTTCCTTTCGAGTGGTGTGCCTTAATCTAAATATTCCTGAACCGAAAAAAAGGTTGTCTAATATCGCTGAAAAATGTTGATATCTATTTTCTTTTATTGTTTTTCCTCTGCTTTCCTTATGAATACTTAGTTAGTCAACGATTATTTGTTTAGCAACTGCCCATATGTTTAGACTGCCATTAGACGCTATGTCCTTCTACATTACTTTACGTCCTAGCTGCAATTAAATTTTGTTCAAACAACGCTGCTACAATTTTGTCTTTCCTTGATTTCTTAAAGCGATGCGTGTGCTGAATTCTTCTGCAAATCAAAGTACCCTGTCATCATTATCTAGTTTCCAAGCTAGATCTTGTTTAGCTGACAGAATATACTCATATTACTATCATAGCCATAGTATCTTCCGAAGAGTTGGCAGCTAAACTCCGTATAGCTAACATCCCGGTCGGAGGCCAAACTGAGCGGTCGTATAAAATGGCGGAGCAAGACACCATTTGAAATTATACTTAGCGGAGTTAACGTGGCGTCAGAAGATTGCAATTCAGGATAGAAAACCCTTCGAAGATATTTCAGAAGCGATTGGCCAAACAATTTCCACCCTAAATGAAGAAAAACTAATTACACCAAATTACTGTCAACGTTAGCCAATTCTCCTCCGTTAACATGTAAGTACCGTTATCTTGCCTTAGTTGTCCAACTATTACGAGACTGATTCGCATAGCTTTTTAGTCGTGAATGAAATATGATTTCGAGTAAAAGGCTAAAATCAATTGGTATCCAGTCAAAAAACAGAAGGAAGTTGGAATCAGTTTTACTCCCGGGATTGCGATGAACAACATCAACTTTCTTTTTCAATAAATTCAGAATAATAGTCTAATTACCCGGAGAAAAAAATTCCCGATGTTGTCAGTAATTATATCGAAAAGTGTTTAATAATTCAGCTATCAGAAGGGGATAATTACTAAGAACGCTAACTGGCTTTTTCAAACAGAACCCGTTTATGCACAAGGAAGGTTCCTTTTTCATGACAAAAAAATCCTCGCCATCAATGAATAGAACATATGTCATTTCTTAGCATTCAAATATGTAAGTTCTGTTGTCAACCATCTTTAATATGACGGCCCAGGCAGTATAATGATAGTAACACTGACTGTCGTACCGATGCACCCGGGTTCGAATCTCGGAGAAAACATGGGTGTTTGTTAGTGTATAGTGTCTGCGGGAAAAGAGGCTAGCTGAAAGTTTTCTCGAGTGGTTAGTGTTAGGGAGAAGGGTATGGAAGATCATCAAACTACCTCCAGGATGTTCTCCATCAAAACTGGGGAGGAGCTTAGCAGTTAGCAAGGCCCGGCGATACCTAATCTACCTTCGAGAGTGCACATGTGGCGGGCTTGCTTCAGTCTATACTTGTCTTCAAGTGAGACACGAAGCTCATTCACGCGGAGCTTACGTTTAAGAAAATAGCTCTTTTCGCACTGATCAGAATGCCTATGCCTACAGCAGTTCTAAGGTATTCTGACAATGATTGAAAGAGCATTGGATTGGATTGATTAGATTATGACACAGCATACGCAAGCTATCTTGCCTAAGAGAAGGGATGATTTTATGGAAAATTTTTTAAGAGTAGCTGGCTCGTATTCACCTTACACATGGGGGAAAAACACAAACAGTCAGTCCGTTCGCCGTGATTTGGATCTGGGATGAGATTATATAGTGTTCAGCGGCTCTACCGCTCGGTGGCTGGTGGAACTTAAAACGAGCAAGTTTCGTCTTCGAAATTCTATTCTTCTGTTGGACATTGGTTCCCGTATTTTTAAAAATGATTTCACAGTTTTCAAATGAAACTTCGAGAAAATTCTAGGATCTGCAGTGACTTTTGACACAACTTGCAGCCTTGCTTATGGTTCATCTGCTTTCATAATGTTACATATCGTATTAAAGGGACATGGCTAAACACTCCGCAAAGTGGAAATAATATCTGTGTGCAATACTGAAAAGCCACCGAGTGTTAAAAATAAGCTTCATCAATTTACCTTTACCAAAAATAAGCTTTACTGTCTGCACAAGCAAAACTCGTTACAAACGTAAATTTGTTTATTAACTGTATCTTCCCACGCTAATAATCATTCATTTAGAATCTGTTATTATACTTTCATTATCGTTAAATTTTTTTTAGTATTTCGATCTAGATTCCAGTTCAGGTAATGGAGCATGATAGTATCCGTGGCTTTTCCCATGTATAACGTGAAGACGAGCTACTTTCCCGCAGAAAGTTATAAAGGCATGCTTTCCTTTAGGCTTCAAGTTCAATTCCTCAAGTGCTTTCCTTACATGTAAATAACATAACTTAATGGGCAGCAGTACTGAAAAGTCAAATTTGCTTTCGTAAGGAAAGCGAACCTGACTTTCTAAATGTTTGTTGTTTGTGCAGACCATTATCTTACAAGGTCATATGGAAGAAGGCATGTTTCCTTCATGAGTTTTCTGTTTGTAATACATTATCTGCTAATTTGTTGAGAAGCATAATTCACAATATTTAGGGTTTTAAAGAAATTCGGAGTACTTTATTTTCGCGTTAAATTTGTGTAAAGTAATTTTGAGTATTTTTCTTCTACTTATCTTCTTTTAACTACAAATTCCATTCGATATTTCGAGTATTCCAATGAAATTTGAGCTTACTTCGACCGTGATGCCAATAAGGATAAAAAACGTTGGCTGCGGTTTGAGTATCCTTGAATTATATTGTGACTTTCTTTTACACCAACCATTAATTTAGTTAATTCCTTAATAAGCAAACTAAATCCAAACTATGTCGGATTCCAAGAATTATGGACGACCACAGATGATGATTAAGTACTGTAAGTGTATATCGCTTACATATTGCATTACTTTGAAAACAACAAGAAGCAATGTTTAATGAGTTACAGATATGTAAACATTCTTTTTTCTAACTGCTTTAAGTTACATTTTAGCGGAAATGTTTTTAAAAATATCATCTCATTTAAAATAATTCCAATATAAAACAGAAGTGTATTTTCTTTTTACCCTATTTAAAAACTGTAAAGTATAATTAGCAGTAACGCCGCGGATTCTAAAAGTAATTCTAAAAGTGCACTAATGAGCTTCCCCAGCAGTGTTTTAAAAGTCGGTATGATCGCACTTCATAAGGGTCAAAGAAATATCTACCGAATTAATGATAATAGATATTATAGCACACAAATTCCTCCAAACTAACATGGGCACCTGTAAGCCCGAATTTGGAATTTGTTTTATTTTAAAATAATTTTTGTTCAGTATAACACAGTAAACATTACTAGGTTCACGTAACTTAACACAAAGTAAAAATTTTAAGTAATATTTTTTAGCTCGTTACTCAAACTTTCTTGTAAAGGATTTTAATAAAGTAACGAGTAATGCCCTCTAATAATCCTATTATGTCAATAAATCTAGCAGTTTTAAGAACTTTTGATAGAAAAATTAAGAAAATTAAATTATGAGAAAAACAAATGATAAATTTCGATGCATTGCTTTAGTTTTAGGTAAAATGCGATCCATTAGCAAGGATTTAACATGAAGGGCTTTTTTTTTTAAGTTCAAAGGGGCAATTTGCCCAGAAGGACTATTAATTTCATTTTGGCATTTTGCGTTGGTTCACTATAAATGTCTGTTCACTTTCAAATTGTTACCACCAAATATTAGAGCCCTGTATTATATTTAAAGAAATTAAATAATGAAGAATCTGCATAAATGTACGTACGTTTCTCTCATTGTGATAAAAAAACGGTACCTAGAGCCATCAAATTTGGAATAACGTACGCTCCCACCCGAATATGGGCATCTGGAAGACCAAATTTGGAATTTGATTTATTATGTATTTCATATTCTGTAAAAATTTAACGAATTTTTGATTAACAAACTCAACGATTTCAAAGAGAGAAATGGCAACACTGCGCGGGAAAAAAAAAGTTTTAATCTCTATCGCGCGAGACTGTGTATCGGAAATTCTAAAGATATGCTCAGTTTAAATTATTTTGCGACTATATCTGCATATATAAAGAAGAAAGTCTGTTTGTTTGTCCTTTAATTGCTCAGTCAATTCTATAGGTATCGTCATCAAACTTTCTACAATTCTTTTCTTGGTCGTGGAAAAGTTCGACGTCCACGTTTTTCCAAAAAAAAAAAAAAAAAAAAAAACAAAAGTACCTAAAATCAGAGATATTAATTAAAAACTCCAAAAAACAATAATTTTTGCCCTCGTTCTTCTGAGTGGCAACAGTCTCCCAAGCTGGAGATGAAAATCTGCTTCATTTCGAAAGGTGTTGCCACTGCTATCTTCCAAATCCTAGAGTTTGCTAATAAAAATTTTCCAAGTTTTACGATGAAATAAAAATAGCATTGCCAAAAATTAAGTACATTATTCCGGATTCCAAAAATTCGTGGGAACCCATTTCGGTTATTCCCATATTCGTACGACTTTAATCAGCCGAAATATTATTAAAAACTCTGAAAGCGCTAATTTTCGCGTTCGTTTTTCAGAGTGGTAACAGTGTCGCGTGTTGGAGATAATGCTTTATTTCAAAAAGTGTTGCTATTGGTCGCTTTCAACTTTCAGATTTTTTTTTTCAGATCGATAGTGCTCAGTGTCAGAAAAACTGTTACCATTTTTATCATTCTTAACTGGCCCGATTATTAGGAGTTTTATGTTACAATCTGCCAATTACAAACAGCTGTAAGTTACAATCATAATTTAGAAGTAACAGAGACGTCATAGTGTGTGTAATTTCTATACTGTTGTTGTATTAAATTATATTATAGGCTTAAATTACACTAACGAATGCAGCAAATTTATAAAATATTGCTCATCACTTAGGCAAAGTACGTTTCAGTATGCTAAGTTTTATTTTCTGATTAAATTTTTTAAATATTTATCTTTTTTTCTTTTATTCCTTCTTCTGATCAATTTTTTTTTCTTAATTACTTGAAAATTTAAAAATTCTTTCAGACGTCTTTCTGCACGGTATAGACTTTTAAAATATTTGAAAATTTAACATTGTGTTTTCTTTCCACTGTTAAGAGCTTCTACAGTTACGCTTTATAATATTTAATACCTAAATTTCTTTTTAATATTTTAAATTAAGCTTGCAAGAAAGGCAGATTTAAATAAATTCTTAATTGTACAAAAATAAGAAAACATTTAAAATTAACAAAGCAACAACCTTACCTATGGCATAGATTTTCAATAAAACTCTACCGATTTCGAAGGTGATCAGACATCCGACCGTTTTATTCAAAATCTACGCCAAAATAAAGTTGCCATTTTCTCTAATTTTAAATTTTAAATTCGCATATTTCTCTCCCAATTTGAAGGAAATATTTGTTTGTGTATTGGATACATGTAACATAATCTAATTAAATTATGAATAATATTTTTTCTTGTGCATAATTTCTTGTTTTAAAGGAAAGCCCTACTAATTTATTCTCAAAATTGGCTGAAATCAAGGAGCACAGGAAGGGCCTAATTGTTATTCCATATTCATTAATTGTTTTTAACGCTGCTGAAAACTGTTTTGCAAATCGTGTTCCTTTTGATCTAATCCACAAAATTCTCTACAATACAAATACAGAGGCTGTTCACACATTTTTTAGGCAATTTTTATTATATTGGCTGAAATATATTTAAGTTTTATATGTTTAAATTTCTGTGTTTTAAATGCTCTTTTTTATAACCCTTACTCTTGATTATCTTTCTACACCATAATTTCCTAGATAATAAAAAGCCTTTTGTAGTATCAGAAGAAGTATTTATCCTACCCCCCCCCCTTAAACAGCTTTCCAAAGTGCAAGGAGGATAGGTCGACGTATGAACAATCCGCTTTTTAGAAGTCATGAGGGATATATTAGAAGATTTAGTAGGATATGAAGTGAAGGGTCTGACCATGAAATCCGTTCCTTGTTCCATTTTTTCCAGAAAATCAACAGTGGATTTTGACGTGTGACTTGCTTTGTTTTAACTAAGTTTTACCGATTGATTGCACTGTGGGGAAAGTGAAGGTATTTCATATTTGAAAACTGGGTATGAAGTATGTTCCTGATAATATGCAGAGTTGATCTTAACATTTTCCTCCACTTTTTTATTTTTAATTTGCCGTTGTATGAAAACCAGCAACAATCATAAATACCTTTAACAGATTTTCTTTAGATTCTTTGAACCATGTTTTAAGACTTTTCCTCCTTTTTGATGATAATAAATGAATTCCTTTTTATTGCAGTTATTTAAATACATCCAAGGTTAATGTGACAACATTTTTCTATTTTTGTCCGGATAAATATTTCTCATAAAGAATTCTGCAGTGCGTTCTGCGATATATCATGAAGAAAGACGACGCACATTATGTTTTTTCGTCTTTTTAAGATTCAAATCAGCATGAATCACTTAGTTTACAGTTGATGCTGAGCAGTTTAATGAATTTGAATCACTCCTTTGACGTAGCGGATTTTTCTTTAGCATTAAACATCTTACCTTTGCAACATTCGAAACATTCCGTTTTTTCCTTAGATATGCGTTTGGAACAATTTTTCCTTTTGAAGCAAAATTTTGACGTTTTCTCCGTTCTTGTAGACAATATTACCTTCACAGGTTTAGCTATCGGAAAACCCTGGTTTTCAAAACGTTTTTTAACAACTAAAGGCGAATAAAAAGAATTCTTCGGAAAGAGCACAAACATAGCCTTCCATTCATTGCTTCTTTAAAAGTGCCATTTTGCATGAAAACAAAATTGTCAAGTAGCAGACAATATTTTATACTTTCAAAAATATGGTTGCAGTTAAAAAAAAAGGTTTCCAAGCAGACGATTTTTTTATAGTAAGGAAAATCGTCGAAAACGTGCGCGAACAGCCCGGGAAAAAATCTAAACTAGCATTCCTGACTTCATCTATACAATAGAAATTTTTAATACCTTTAAAATTAAGGCAAAAAATACACATAAAAATTAATTTTGAATTTGAATTAAATATGACATTTTACCAAAGTATTATCATACTTTGTTAAGGTTTTAGGTTATATTGAACTATATTAGCCATTAGCAGATGTAGAGAAATTAATGTTGTTCGAATCTTGAAGATATAGAAATAAATTTAATAACTATTTATAATACGTGCAACAAAAGTCTTATTCATTTAGCAACCTGAGCAGTAGAAGGGTATATTTAACATAAAATATGACGAAGGATTGTTTCCTAGAATCAAACTGCAGTTAGAATAAGTTACTCTGTGCTATTAAATGACCAAGAGTAATAGGCATTTTAGCAATACATATACCAGAGATTTTTATTCGTGTTATGAGGAATTTAAATCTGATATTTTTATCAGTCAGTCATTAATTGTATATTTTAATAAGACATTCTTCGATTCATAATTGATAAGACTCGGCTTGATAAGTCTCTGTCAGCTTCAGCAGCTGAAAATACTCTTCTATTACACGAAAAGGTCCGGTTTCAGTCAACGATCAATATCAAACATTTTCGTTCTCTGTTTAGTGTTAACTCTCTTTACTGGACTCTCAAAAAGAATGGAATCTTTATCTGTTAGATTCTTGAAGAATCGCCTTCTCAAAAAATTAGACTTGAAAGCAATTATTCGACTTGTGAAATATTTTAATATGAAAATATCTACCCAGTTCTATCTCTCATTTTGTGATACTGAAAAAAGAACGTCTTAATGAAAAGATAGTTTTGTTTTCTGCATTAAATTATACCTAATTTTAAGTAATGAAATTCTATCAACAAAGTAACAAATTTGAATCTGTCTAGTAGTGATATTACTGAATGGCTTCGGTTAATGAGGTTCAGACTTCTATCTTCTCTGCATAATATTCGTTCTATATAAAATAGATCTTCCTAATTTTTAATTCGAATAATATTTTCGATCAGTGTAGTAATTAGTGTAGTTCAGTCAGAAATGTTTTAATTTATAATCACAAAATCTGAACAGATAGTTGAGAAGAGTTGTCAACTTGCTTTCAGAATTAAATTATACTTATATGAATTCCATAGTTTTCTACGATAATTTTTGCACATTTACGTGGATTTCATTTTATCACTACTTTTTTAATATTACATTTTTTCCTTCAAAATCTCACAGTGCTACGATATTAAGAATCAATCTCATTTCTTCTCCCAGCGTCTGTTCAGAAAATCATCATACTACGTTGATCGTTCTCTAATACAGATTGTGTGTCTAAGTCAGAAAACCAACATTTATCTCCAAGCGGTTCTTTTAATGAATATGATTAATTAAACTGTGGGAGCTTATTTATTTTATGTTCGTCAGCAATCCTATCGCTCTTGCTTTCAACTCATACTTTCTTTCCAAAATGCAAACTGACTAACGCGCGTGTATTCGAATGAGTTAGAAAGAAGTTACTATTTAAGGAAAGGTTTTTGATGATGAAATCAGAACATGTTCTGCCTGCTTGAAGACCACGTTGATATCTTTGATTCTCTAGTGATTAGATACTTGTATATGCCGACTTTCGAGTCACAGCCGGTTTGCGCTATAGTTAAACTATGAAGCCGTTAGGCTGTATTTAATTTCATTAATTTTTAAGTTATTCATTATCTTTTGAGTTAATTCAAAAATGTTGACTTTTGTAAGCAATATTTGGTAGTGACTGAACACTATAATGTCTCCTCAGTGAGAACAGAAGCCCAGTTTTAAATTATTAAGACGCAGTAAAAGTCGGTTATTATAAAAATATTTACTTTTTTCTGGCGGCTTATAAAACTACACTGATGTCTATGAAAACTACAATACCATGAAAGAAGAATGAAAATTAAACCAAACTTACAGGAAATATAAAGTGAGATAAGACATGCAAATGATTAGAATTACAAAGCGATTGCGCGTGCGTGGAATGAGAACCTTCCGTTTGTTCCATGTATATAAAGGCTTGGAAAGTTGAGCTGAAATCTGTTTATCATCCTCTTTCTGCCATTAACGTTTAATTAGTGGTCAATGTGCATTGTTAACAGCGGAGAGTGCCATACTAACAACTAACGGAGTTCGAACGAGGCCGCATCGTCGGTATGCAAGTCGGTTGATTTATATATCGAGCAATCGCAGCCCGCACGCAGCGTAATGCCATAACAGGGATGCGTATTTGGAAGAAATGGACAGAGGAGAAACAAATAAAACGAAATTCTGGCAGTGGGGCACACAATAGCACAACGGCACGGGACGAAAGACATCTCATCGGCATGGCTGTGATGGTTCGTACAGCGTCCTCTCGCGTGTTAGAAAACGTCGGAACTGCGTGCAAAGGTTCCTCTAAGCATGATTCCCCCGTCGCTGAATCACAGACGCCTTCGACTTCAGTATGCATGGCAATACAATGCGTGGCATGCCCTGTGGAACAAGTTGTTTTCTCGGATGAATCCTTTGTACAACTGGTGGGGAACACACTAAAACTGAACTTTGGCGCCGTGTCGAAGCCATTTGGACTGCCATTCTCCAGAATTACATTCAGAACCTGTATGATTCAATGCCACGACGTGTACAGGCTCTCATCACTCAGCATTTCGAACACACAAAGTACTTATTTCCGACGTTAGTTTCGTTTTTTTTATCTTGGAAATTTGATCGTTTATTTGTACCACTATCAGTAAGGTATTTCTCCCGCCTTCTTCGCATGCCTTCGTGGTGTAGTGGTCAGCACGTTCGGCGCGTATTCCAGATGTCCGTGGTTCGAGTTCCGGCGAAGGCGTTGCTAATTTTTGTGTGACTCCTGCTTTAAAAATACCTAATGTCTCTATGCAGTAATATATGGAATAAATTTATTCATTTCCGACAATTCCTTCATGGTGTTGCATTTTCAAAAACACTAGTGTAATCAAAGGTCATAAATATTGGAACAATTAAGACTGCAAAGAATATGCGCTAAATCCAAATTTTGACAGAAGAAAAGCTTTTAACAAATCAATACGGAAAAAAAATTAAATAATATATATATGTAATTAATATGTAATTAATAATATGGTTTTTAATTCGTCATTTCCTTAATTTGGAAAAAAATGCTTAAGTTCAAATTTGTAGTTTATAATAGCATTTTTTTTTGAATATTTTTAAAAAGGAATACGAGAATTTAAATGAGTTAAAATAACAGAAGTTGTATGCTAAAGTATGCATATGCATGTATATAAAAATGTACGTTGTAAAATATGTATTATAAAAAGTGTATGTTATATCCTAAAATAATGAATATAAAATTTCTGAATATTACCTCATATCAAATGTGCTTCAATTTTCTAACAATTTTTTTAAATTATTGATTTATGACAGTGGTAGCAAACTGGTGGCCCGCGGGCTGCATACGCCTCCAAAACAATTTTATACGTTCCGTGAAGTCATTTCAATTATGATATTGTAAAGATGTCTAGAATTTAATTATTTGAAGTCCGAGTTTACATTATTTTCATTTCTGTTAAAAACGAACAGGAATAGCGCACCAGAAAATCTAGAAATATAAATAATTACTTTACAGCGTGATATAAATATTAATCAAATATTCTAAGATGCAGCTTTTATTACTGTTATTCCTTTTTGTCAAAAAATAAATGAGCTCAGTTACGAATTTTTGCGTTAAGAATAATCGCTTTGTTTGAGAATACATTTACGTGTGAACGGCGTTTCTTTGCAGTTGCAAAGCGCATGCGCTAATTAAATTTTAATTGAAACAAACAGATGAGATCAAAACCTGATGGACTGATGATCATCTACAATTCGCTATGAAGATAATTTCTCTCCAAGTTAATTCTAGTAATTTCTCATTTATCAAAATCGGAATACTATAAAGTACCGAAATGCAGTAAGAAATAAAGTTTATAATTATCTACATACAAATTTATGCATTTTTATTTATACATCGAATAAAAATTTAATGAATAAGAAAAGACACTAGTTTATTATTATTTATTCTCAATTTTTGTCCCACTCGATAAATGTTCTAGAAAAACTTTAAAGTTTTCTGATTTGTTTATTTTTGATTTAAAATAAAATAGGTTATTTAATGATTAATTAAATGTGTTAGAATTATTTGAAAAAGATTTCAGTCAAAGAATTTAATATTTAACTGTTAGTATATTTGAATTAAACTGTAACCAACTAAAAGTTCTTACAGGTAATATAAACTTCAGATTTCAGATATTAAATGAATATAAATTTGAATTTTTTTCCTTTCCGATATTATTACCATTGTTTATGTATGTTTTGATGAATATTCAGTAAATCCTTGCAAGATGACATCCATGCAAGTGACATTTAAAATTTATTTAAGATATTTTTACGTTGCACTCCATTATTGTGCCGTCTTCAGCAGAAATAAAACAAAACTAGAATCTTTTCTATTCTAGAATAACAAGCTCCAAACAATTTTCTACAGTAAAATATACGTAACAGCTTAATATTTCTAACTACAAAATACATTTTTGTGAACAGCTCATTTCGATTGCAATAAAATGTTTCTAATCGTAAGAAATATACCTTTGAGACAGTTGTTTTGATATACAAAGAATGAAATAAAATGGCAAACGTCAAAAAATTTGATGGAAAACACTTTCCTTTGCAAACTAAAGGAGACAAAAACAATGCAAATTACCTGAGGCCAAGAGGGAAAACTGACACATATTGTAGAACAATAGCAATCAAGGGGCTCCTAATAATAATAGAATCTAGAAACTAAAATTTTCAAAGAGAATTCAAATAAATTAAATGTTATCTTGCTCTAACGGACACAAAAGAATATCTTGAAAGAAAAATGATGTCAACTCCATAGTCATGCTGATTATAAGATTTTCTTTCTTTATTAATGTTTCCCATCTGTAGATTAAGTCATAAAATTAAACACGTATATGCATATAAATATATTTTAAATCTTGCATGGATTTACTAATGTGAACTAAAAAGTAAAAAATAAGATATTTTTGCTATCACAACATTCTTGATCACACTAGATATAAAAGTGTATATCTGCTAATAACAGTACCTACCTGTGTATGTGAAATTTTCTTCATACCAAATGATAATACGTAACATGCGTAAGAAGAAATAATTACAGTTATTTGAGTAATTCTGAAACAATGGACGATCATTTTTTAATCATAATTTAATTTTTATCATGCCTAATTGATAAAATCAAAATATTTTAGTAAAAAAATAAGTCAATCGCAAACCGAATAATTTTTTTTTTAAATGCTGAAAAAGTTATTTTTCAAAAGGATCGAACTGTTACAGATCAGAAGGAAAAGTAGATTTGTTCTTAGCGTTTAGTTTTGTAACTCGCGCACGTGAACTTACTCACCCTAAAAAAACAGCTTGGCTGTCTGGTTCGTGATGACGGCAATCCTCTGGGCTGGCAGCGATTGGTCATTGCTCCTACGTGGAGATCAACGAATACTCATGCGCAAATTAATCATTGTCATTGAACAATGAAATGATGATTGCACCCGGCTTGGGAATATTTTCCGCATTATCTTGTCTGTTAAAACCTGTTGTAATGCCGCTGCTGCCTTCAAACTTTTCATTGTACTTACTCAGCAAAATTAACATTTCATTGTACTTACTCAGCACATTCAATGAAGCAGCGAAATTTTAATTTGAAAACTATAAAAGCAAAACGCAGCTATCGAAATATAAAAGCAAATATAACGATCATACATAATGCTTGCATAAATCCAACTCATATCATTACGCACCTGTACATATGCTTATTTATTAAATTCACGTGAAACTTATTAAATGAATTTTACAGAAATATTTTTAAAAATATTTCTGAAGATAGCAAGGGTTGTTGAGGTTTTCTATCTTTTTAATTAAAATTAAGTATGTGATCCCGAACAGTTATACGAATCAAATGGAATACATTTTCTGGATTTTAATATGGATAGCCGTGTTTCTTTACGGTCGCATTTTTCATAGAAACACCATTTTCAGTTTTAAAGAATTACTGTTTTGTCGATTGGAGTTTATTATGTTTCGGAACTGAATCATATTTACGTGAAGTTTCAGGCAAGATAATAACTGAAATTATTGTACATCAAGGATTTTAATAATGAGGAATTGTTTATAAACACGTTTCCTCTCATAATGCTTATTATTATTATTTTCCTCTGTAACTAAAGTAATGTAACAGAAAATGAGTATTAATAAGTTAATAAAAAATTACAATCTGATCGTTTTCAAATTCATGGAAATCCTATTGTATTATTTCATCATAAATTAATGCCACTTAGAAAAATTTCCATTTATTTAATAAAACAAAGGAATTTATTAAAAGGAGTTACTAATCATTTTCCACCAAGGAAATCAGAAACAATTTATATTTTGCCAGGAATTTGCAAATGAAAAAAATTTCAGTTCTTCGTATAATAGTTGTTAGAATTATTTGAATTCAGTTGCCATAAAAAATTGCCAAAATTTTTACCGCAATCGAATTTGGGATATGTTTAATTAATTTTAGTGTCTTTAGTTGTCTTCCATCAGATGTTCAAGACTTTGAGAAACCTATCGAACGAAGTAAGAAAACCTTAATTAAATTTGGATTTTTTATTTTACGTTAGACTTTCATTTTTTTTTTGGGAGGAGGATTTAGAAACTTTATTTTTTTAATTTGGATATTCAGCCAGATTAATTGTGTGCCAGATGTCTCTGTTGTACTCCGCCATATTCTCTGTTGTCTTTGCCACTGCTCTCGACGAACAGCTTTCGGACTTCAGATGTAGAAAACTTCAATTTCACAGTAGGATTTTTATTTAAATAATGAGAAAGAAAACAATACATATATTTTAAAAGGCTATTAAATCCATTCATTTAGATGCGTACGACTTGTAGACTGGCCTCTTTCAAAAATACGTATCCCTTGAAGCAGTAATGAAAAGTAACAAAGCTTTACCATTAATTTTTGTTATTTAGCTTCAACCTGGTTCAAAAGATAATAGTTTATTAATACCGATACATATTCCTTATTTTACCCGATAAGGTATTTTCTCCCTCCTTTCTACACGCTTTCGAGTTGTAACGGTAGCACAATCGGCACGTATTCAAGAGGTCCAGCTTTGACTCCCGGCGAGAGCATTGCTCATTTTCCACGTCTATCAAAATAACGTAATAACTCTACAATAGCACCCAAACTAAAAAAAAAAAAAAAAAAAAA
>KK115530.1:762960-837620 GCA_000611955.2 Stegodyphus mimosarum
AAAAGGTGGTGGATGATGATTCTTCACCACCAGGATTTGGCGATTGGATCCCCTAATCCCCAGTCGCCCTTTAAAAGGAGGTATATAAGCTATTTTTTCCGTCATTTTTGCATGCTTTCGTAGTGTAACGGTAGCTTACTTGGCGCGTATTCGAGAGGTTTAGGTTCGAGAGCAAAATGAGAAAAATGAGCAATGCCCTCGGCGAGGGCATTACTCATTTTTCACGTCTCTAGCATCAAAATAGCATAATTACTCGACAGCACTACAAAAAGATCTGTATCTGATTTTAGTGGATAAGAAAAATTTTACTTGTTTTGATTCATGCAAATGTAAATAACTTCTGCATTAAATTTCAAAACAGTATATTGAAAAAAAATGAGGTTACTTTTAATGGCTGCATAAATAAAAATTAATCACATTATTTTACTTTAGCCCGAAAAGAAACAGATTATGTCCTTACGCAACTAAAAAAATTTCATTTCTAAATTTATCCAACAAAAAAAATGCATCTCCTTATATGCATATAGATATATCTCAAGGATTTTAGACCACAATAATGCACTTGTTCGCAATGCTGCTGTGCGAGAATTTTTGGCCAAAAATTAAATACATAGGGTTCCTCAAGCTTCCTGTTCATCTGATGTGGTACATATATGACTTTATTTTTTATTTCCACGGTGAAAACTGTCGTTTCGCGGTCGGTCGTCATTTTGAATCCACTAATACTCTAAAAAAAAAAAAAAATCCTTGCGGTTCCTGAATTAATTTTATGAAAACAATTTCAAAGCATGTTGATGTGTGTAAATGTTCCTCAGGTAAGGTATTTCGTTATAAGTCATTCCAGAATAGAATACGGCTTTCCTGCGGGTAAGGTAATGTAATTCAAACAGGTAAAAACGAGATAAAACAATCTCTCTTGCATTATAGTGGATGTATATATTTGTGCTGAAAAAAGGGAGCGGACGCAGTTTTTTCAAATATCCCGATAGGATATAGTACATAGTTCCAGACAAATCGGATTGTTGAAAATCTGTCATATACAAATGCGCTGTTTCTTCGCGATATGTTTTACGTTATTTCCGTTTCTTTTGATTGATTTTATTTTATTTACTGTTATTTCGGTTAAATTCATTTTCATTTTTATTTCTTTGTAAATTATGCAGGAATGAGCGATTGAGTAAAATGATACTAATTCTTACTTTACATTTTTAGGTTATTGTGTGTGATAATCAGCGCGATTGAGTAAAATGATATTATTACCGCTTTCCATGATTTCAGTTGACGAGTTCTCCTCTCCTCCCTCAATATACAGCCGCTTTTTTTTAATGCGACAATAATATTCTTAAATTAGGAGAAAAATATAATTATTGCTCGGAATAAGTTCTGTTCAGGAGTCGGCACTTAGATTCGTTGGTCTCATCAGAAGCCTGAAACTAGACCAGAAAACTTGCATATATGAACTTGAGCTTTTACTCGTATTGATCAGAACAAGGAAAGGATATTTTGTTTTACATTAGGTCTTTATGTCAAACAAAATTTGAAAATCCGTCGAAATCTTAATAACTCCTAGACATCGGGAAGAAAGAAAGAACCTGATAAGTAATTGATTTTTAAAAAATTGTATGATTTTATATACTTTAATGCGCACTGTAATTCTCCCCCCCCCCGTATTTACGAAGTATTTGAATGAATTATATTTATTATTATATACTGCATTCGCTGAAATGTCTTCTGATTAGCAACTTTATTGGTGGATTTTTTAATAGAGAGTAGCGGGATTTTTCTATATTACGTAACAATTGTTTTAAACGATATTTCTGTGTTGATCTTCAAAGAAATATTCTAAAATTCTGAGTTCTTTAATTTTTCTTCTAAAATTCTGACTTCCTTAATGGACTAAGAGAAATCAAAGTAAAGAACCAATTTACTTAGAAATCTCCTGCATTGAAACTGGAAATGAAATTCAGTATGCGCCTCTATATTCGTTATTTTCTTTACTGCTGTTTTTAGATATCAACGTCAGGGGCTGGAGTCTCGTTGCACGCTATAACAACAGGCGGTTGCGACGCGTGTCGCTGCGCTGTCAAAAAAGGAGGGAGGTTGAGGCGATACATATTTTAAAAGCCGTGCCTGCGGGTGGCAATTCTACAGTCAGGCACTAGAAAGGGTGTGTAGGAAGACCGCGTTACTTATGTCACTTTCTTCCCACTCAGCTGATGCTTTATATGGCCTGCGGGAAGTTGCAACTTGTTTGGTGAAGTACTTGACAGCGATTTGGGGCCCTCAAGCACGCCCAGCCGAGTATTTCACAGGCACAGTTTTCGTGATAGCGGACAGGAGATGGCATAGACTAATTGGATAGGATGTCTCATAGGAAGATACATCATAAGCGCTCGTGAGCGTTGCTCCGATAACATCTTAGCATTCATGTACTTCATCTTGTTAGACTTCTTGCTTGCCCTTGTAAATCGAAAGGACTCTGCTGGTGAGTGAAAATGTATGGCAACTTTGAACATGAAAGGAATAAAATTATTGAAAATAGTGTCTTCTCCTCTCGAATGTTTTCTGAAGTTATATCAGTGTCTTTCTGTGTCCACTGACATTTAGAGTTTTTCTGAAATGAATTTAAATAACTTAATTTATTGAGAAAAACTATCAAGTGGTGCATTACTCCATCTCAAGCAATTTAAATAAAATAAATAATTAAATAAACCAAAACAAATTTTAGCGCGTTATGAATCTTTACGTAAAATTATCTTAATTGTAATTCATAACAGTTTAAGGCAATCAATATGTAAGGAATTAAAGTATTCCTCTCATACGTCTTTTTAATATAGTGGTCTATGCCTCCAGCTAGTGATTCTGAAGAAATTGTGTAAAAATTTGCTAAACCAGACTGAATCGCAAGTAGTAATAAACAGAGATCATTTTTAATGTAATTTATTAATGGACACACAAAGCCAGCTGGTCTCGAAACAATATACGACGTCACAAATTTAGCATGTATTGCCATCCGCTAACAAGCTTAGAACACCGAATCATATATTTAACACTCTTCCCATGTATCTATAAGCAGAAACATATTTTTTTTTCAAGATTATAAAGTGTTTCAACTGCTTTTCAAATGTAATGACAACACGCTTTTCAAATGTAATCTCATAAGATCTAGTTATACCATCCTTTTCAAAAAATGATTCCTTAATCTGTTACGAATTTTGTATATATGTAAATAATTCTAGTGAAATTATATGTGAAATTGTAGTACATTTTGTATAATGTAACATAGAAAGTCTAAAAAAAGCGAAGTTAAACCGGCAAATAAGATTACAAGGACAAGTCTATTTAACACTGAGGTACGGCTGTATCACTATATTGGCGAGATATCGCCAAGGTGGTGGTGATTTCAGCGACTAATTTTTATTGCCAAATTTCGCGAAAAATTCCCCAAAGTCGCCAAACTTGGCGAAATTTTTTGTTCCGGTCCTTGTGTAACTGTAATTATCGGGCCCTTATTTGTAACCGTGTATACCTTCCAGTAATTTTGAGAAATAGAAAATACTAGAGATTTCTCGAGAATTCAAGTTGCTCCAGAACTTCTAAAGCTCTGAAATTTCTCATGCACAAGCTCCATTATTGGTATTTTGAGATGAATCTCGAAAATAATGTAGTTCCAATGTTTTAAGTAGTTCATTAACACCACAAAAATGCCGAACGAGATACTTGGATATTTGACAAATCACGTTATTTTCATGGACCATTTATTCTATTTGTCTTAGAACTCTGGAGGAATAATTTTCATCGCATTGAATGCTAGTAAGCTGTAAATCTTGAAATATAATTTTTGCTTGAATTGCATAAAGAGTATAAAAATCCTAGATGATCGAAAGTTTCAAAAGCAGCTTTCAGAACAGGGTTTTGCTTGATTATGTTGTAGAATAAAATTCACTATAATTTTTTAACAATTAAAACAGAAAATATTAATAGCTGTAACCTACTGAAGTTCAAGAATCTTTGAGGAGGAATCCCAGTAGGGTAGTTAAAGTTGACAATGTTGTTATTTGATTTAAATTATTCAATATATAATATAATTATTCTTTATAAATCATATAATTATAAATAATTTGTATACAGTATAATTATAAAATATTAAAGTTTGCATTCAGATGTGAATGATATTAAACATTATCTTTAAAATTGCAGAAGAAATCTTACGTGTGTAGTTAAGTCAAATAAAATCAGGTAGGTAGTCACTTATAAGGGAAAAATATAATAAGTAACTTAAAAATTATAAGGAAATATTTAAATATGCAGGAAATTATAAAAGTGGAAAATGCGAATGAAGAATGTGAAACTACTAGAATTAGTAATGTTAGGACTATTACAGAACGAAACATTGTAGAATATGTAAATTAAAATGGAACTACAAAATAAAGATTCTGTAGGGATTTATATGAATAATAATTAAGGCTTGTAAAGTAAAATGTTTTAATTTAAAAATCTCGGCATGAGAAAATCTCGCTATAAGAATTCTATACACGTGAAAAAAAATCATATAAAATTAAGTGAAATTGTAAAATGAGTAAAAAAGCATTACTACGATTGAAAATTATAATAAAAGAGTAAAAAAACTGTAAGGAAATGTCAGAGTATGCAGATAACTTACAGATATTAAAACTATAAAATAATAATACTAAAAAGATATGAAAACAAATTCTGCGCAAAATGAAATAGAACGAAGTAAGTAACGTTATTGGAAAACTCCATGAATTAATCTACCAGATGATACTTAGGTACGAAAGTAAAAAGTGTCAGTGACTAACTTCTTAAAACTTGGCAAAGTGACAATTCTTTCCTTTGGCGAGCGGCAAGTTTACTTTGAGCAAAATGTTTATACGAGAATTATCTAATACGATCAGTCTAGTAAAAAAAGGGGTATTCGTTAATGCTGTACATTACGAAAAGAATTTTTGTTTAAAGCCATGAGAACGTTTGTAAAATTAGTTTATACTAGCGGAGTTACCTGATGCAAGTTAAGTTAGGGTGAGAGAAATGCATCTAACAACAAAGAGAACCATACAGCTGTAATCCTTCTGTAATGCAAAAAATATGATTCATAGTCATACATTTTTCAGTCTGATGCGGTATGGAAACCAGATAAAAAATTTCCATAGAAAACTAAGCTAATTCTCTCTCATTATGTCAACAACAATGGCACACAGTTTTTAATGATTTTCGTCTTTCTAATCAAACGATTGTAAAAGCTCAAGTTCGATCCAATATTTCACCTATATTCAATTTTAGTGGATTAAATGTGGCAAAAGATTTATCATAATTGATCAGAAATCAATAACGCGAACAAAACAACAAACACACAAACAGACATTCTTTTTTATATGTATAGATTTTGTAAAACTTACAAATCTTTGATTAACAAACACTACGATTTGAAAGCGAGCAGTAGCACGTAGACGGGACTTTTCGAAATAAAGCATTTTATTCTCCAACGTGCGAGACTGTTGCCACTCGGATAAATGAGTGCGAAAATCAGCGATTTCGGAGTTTTTAATAAATATTTCGGCTCATTAAAGTCGTACGAAGATCGGAATAGTCGAAATGGCTTCCCACGAATTTTTGGAATAGGGAATAATGTACTTAATGTTTGGCAATGCTGTTTTTATATCACCGTAAAACTTACAATGTTTTTATTAACAAACTCTAGGATTTGAAAGCAGGCAGTGACAACAACTTTCGAAATAAAGCAGATTTTCATCTCCAGCTTGCGAGACTGTTGCCATTCGGAAAAATGAGAGCAAAAATTATCGTTTTCTATTAGTATCTCTGACTTTAGCTACTTTTTTTTTTTTGGAAAAAAGTGGACGTCGACCTTTTCCAGAACCCAGAAAAGAATTGTAGAAAGTTTGATGACGATAACTATAGTAGTGTCTGAGTTATTAGAAGACAAACCAACAGATTTTCTTCTTTATATTAGCGGGCAGAGACGCCAGCAGAGCGGGCTGCGCCCGCTTGTTCGCCGGGATTCGAAAGTTGGACCGAACTACCAGTGTATAGAGATTTTCTAGCGGACAAACCCGCCCGCTTTATTTACGTATGCATCCACAAGATACTACATACACGTTACACACGTGGAAAATCACGAAAACACAGCCAGCCAGATGAGTGGGTTGTGCGTGCTTTATTCACGTATGAATCCACAAGATACTGCATACACGTCACACATGCGGAAAATCTGGAAAACACCCAAGCGTTCCCCGGGATTCCAAAGTTGGAGCGAACTACCAGTGTTCAGCGCTTTTCTAGCGGGCAACCCGTCAGTTGAGCATGCTGCGCCCGCTTTATTCACGTATGCATCCACAAGATACTGCATACACGTTACACATATGGAAAATCACGAGAACACCCATGCGTTTTCTGGGATTCGAAAGTTGGACCGAACTACCAGTGCTCAGCGATTTTCTAGCGGGCTGCGCCCGCTTTATTCACGTATGCACGTATGCATCCACAAGGTACTGCATACACATTAGCCACATTAGCACAGCCCGCCAGCTGAGCGAGCTGTGCCCGCTTTATTCACGTATGTATTCAGAAGATACTGCATACACGTTACACATGCCGAAAATCACGAAAACACCCATGCCTTCGCCGGGATTCGAAAGTTGGACAGAACTACCAGTGTTCAGCGACTTTACCGCTCAATGAGTTATTAGAGAACAAACCAACAGATTTTCTTCTTTATATAGTATATAGATAAATGTAACAGAGAAATTAGATGTAGCAAATTGTACTAAAGAAAACATGTATTACTATTTTTTAAACTTATTGTGTCTTAATGAGAAATGGCAACACAATCACGATTTACAAGAAATATTATTATGAATTATGAAAACCTTGCAAATTAAAGATTCATTAATCTAGCCTCACTTTGGAGGAATCACTCTGGGAGGACCATTATCCTCAAAACTCACATGCATTTCGCATTTTATTTAATATTTCATGGAAATTGAAAGTAATGACCCCTGACTATATTATTATTACCTCTGACTATATCATATAATTTTCTAGAAATCCTTGTATTCCCCTTCTCCGCATGGCTTTTATTATTGGCTAGTTATAATACATTTTCTGGTGTAAAAATGCAAGACAATTATTTACGCTGTACTTATTTCTCACTTCGTTTTTGATTAGTTTTATCAAACGCAAATTTATGTACCGTATGTTTACCATGTACTTATGTACCGTATTACCAAATTCACGTACCTTATGGAAATTAAGAATGCTTTGTAGTTTATATTTTGTGCTATAAAAGCTGTAAATTATCGAATTTCAGATATTTTAAATAAGTTAATTTGTGCTTTCGGATTTCTTTGCTTGGGGAACTATTAGTCCATCAGTTTGTACAATAGCAGGGAAACCTTCCTCTCGAATCAAAATAAAACTAGCTAAGCATGGCTAGATTTTAAATAAATAAATAATTGCAGAATCCTGCACTTAATTAATAAATTCGCTAATTTAGAATGGAATAATGTCATATCACATTCCCCCTTCTTCCCGTTTGGCATTTCTATTTTGAAGGTATCATTTTGTGTTCTCATTTCTAGACATTTCCTAAACTAGTAGCCTATTATAAGTACTTAGCTTAAAGATATTGAAGTTATTAAGTTGGTGTTGATATGTGAAGATCACATTGCAGTTCTTAGCAATTCGTATAATTTTCACATTGCAATTCATATAATTAATTTTGTTTTTTAATTTTACCTGTTTTAGCGGTCTTTTTGAGGTGTTAAACTATAATACGAAGTCTTCAGGTTGTAGTAATTTCTCTCCTCCATTCTTTAAAAAGTTTTAGATGAAATCGGAAATTAGAATTCAAAGAGAAGTATAAGATTTCTTTTATTTATACATTGACTTTTCTCAAGATGATCGACATAATATTCAGTTTTACGCGTGGCATTGAAAATACAGGAATAATAACTTTTCCTTTAGACGGTGCTGCCTTTGTTCTGTGTTTGGAATAATTCCAATGAGGAAATGGCTACATTCTGAGAAGAAGGAAATTTGGCAGCTAAGCAGGGAATGTCGTAACTCATCCAGCGTCTTTATCTGCAAATAAGTCCCAATTATCAAACGCATTCTCTGTTGAATAACATGGAGGACAATTTATGAAGCGCTTAAACATTTGGTAAAACGTGAAAAATTTATTATTAGCAGATAAACAACATATAATATAATATTCAGTCGTGTAAAAGAGATATAATATAGTACTACGATATAGTACCTGCAGGTACTATACGAAGTATTCGAACGAAAAACAAGTTTAGAATGATTTTCATACAAAAGCGTCAAAAGTACAAACATATCGAATGTGATGGATTCACCAAAGATAAAATCGAATATCGATATGCATTTAGAGCATCAAAAATAATTTTTATGCATTTAAGTTAATAAATATTGTGTAAATAAAAAGCAACAGCTGTAATATAAAAAGCGCCAAATGCAATAGTTAACACGCGAAAAGAAATTACATGCGTCCGGCATATATGCTTGGGTATGCAAATCAAAATTATACTGTGTGTATATGTTTTATAAAATTATTTCACAAAATAAAACAAATTTCCAAAATTCTACTTATAATTTTTTAATCTAAAATTAAACTTTTGATTGCGAATAATTGCATGGTTTTAATTGAATCCATATTTAATTGAGCTTTCAACACACATATTTATAGCTTCCAGCGTCTGTTGGTTTGAAATACCATACTTTTTTGCGCGATTTCTTGTTCTTTCTTCATTTTTAATTTCATTGGTAAGATATTTTTCACGACGATTTAAAATATTTTTCTACTTCGTGTGTTATTTCGGAATCGCATTATTTACTTGCAGTTTTGAACAATATGCCAGGGAAGAAGCGGTGCAGTCAGAAACTTATTAACTGGTATTAACTGTTCATTTAAACTGCTGAAAAAAATTATACATAGTAAAGACTATGTAGAAGCCAAAATAAAAATTAAGTGTCAGCCGAAAATATCGGGGATGTTGCCCAGCTATATAAAACATCGCGAAGAAAACAACGAAGAAGAAAACATCATCGTACGAAACATCATGGTAGAAAACACCGCAGTTCTAAAACATCTAGGTACAAATCATTGTCAATGAAAGTAAAGTGATTCAAAATCTTTGCAGTTTAAGAACATCGTCGTCGGAAATATCGTGGTAAAAAATAAAGCACCTAGAAGTCATCGCATGATGATAACATCGCAGACGTTCGTTTTTAGGCTTTAAAAATTCGCATAATGATTTGTGAGCGCAAGAAGAATTGAGAAATAGTTTTACTTTTATAATTCATATTTTTGAACTAACTAAATATTTGCTGAAAAAATAAGAAGGAAATTTTAGCATTCAATAACTGAAAATAAATCGAAAAATACTGCTAGGTATAGCAGTTAATAGAATTGTAATATGTATAATTAACAAACAAGGATAACTAATTAATGAATCTCTTTTATAGAGTTTTATTAGTAATTTTTCATGAAAAATATAGTCTAAAAAGATTAGAAAAAGGAAGCTGATGAACTGCTTATGGTTACATCTATTAAAATTGTTTGATTAATTATCAGATTATAAAATTCCGTTAACTTCTATAAGTAACATTAATTTTCTACTCATTTTCAGTTTTTGAATGCTTAAATGTCCCTTTTAATTTATTAGCAAAAATTTATTAGTTAATTAAAAAATATAAGAGCAAAAGTATTCCTCACTCTTTCTTGCGTTCACAAATTATTATGCGAATATGCATTTACAACTTTTAAAGCTTGCGATGTTATCTTCATGCGACGATTTGCGGCTTCTTTATTTCTTACCACGATATGTTCGACGACGATGTTTTAAAACTGCGAAGTTTTGAACCGCTTCACTTTCGACAACGATGTTCTGTACCACGATGTTCTAGAACTGCGATGTTTTCTTCTCCTTTCTTTTCTACCACGATGTTTTGCACGACGACGTTTCCCTTTACGTTGTTTTCTCCGTGACGTTTTCGTCCGCAGTGTTATCGCCTGTAATAAAAAAATTAACCCTTTGAAAAGGATTTACCCCGCAAGCGGAGGAAAAGAAAAACTAGGGATAATCTAGTACTAATAAGGATAATCTAAACTAATGGACTATCGTAATAAATTTTATAGTACAACTAGGGATACTATCGTAATAAATTTTATTTGCCACATTTTATGAAAAATAATTATGAAAATAAACTTAAGATTTTATAAATCGTATTTTTAATTACAATATAAAATTATTATTTGGCATATCTAAAACACAATAAAACAACTATCCAAGCAAATCCCAACCTCACAATATACTCATCATGTTGTTAACAAACATTGATTTTTCTCTTTTTTGCTAAGTACAGAAATCTACCGTCTGTTCATTTTTTTTTTCTTTCTGCCCTCAAAAATGATTATTATCTTTATATACGAACATGATAGCACTTGACCAATCCAAATGAATGAATCAAGGCAAGGGCACGGAAACTCTTTGAAGGGCTTCCCTTTCATTTTTTTTATCACCATCACTATCATTTAGCAATCTATGCTGAAAGTTTCTTTTTTGTTTTTCAAGCTATCTGCGGAAACTAAGTTAAGAAGAAATGTTTTAACAGCTGAGTGCGAAGGAGTTGGTATGAGAAATCTTACTTAAATGTATAAAACAAAACAAAAAAAAATATATTTTGATTCTCTGGAACACTTTTCTCTTTTTATTTCGTATAGAAAAATATCTCTAAAAAGGAATGTGCTTTAATGCAGAGATGTTTTTCTCCTCAGATTTCTGCTCGTTGCCTTTGCGTGAACCAGTGGTTAGGTTTTCATGAACATGACTCCAAGTTTGATCCTTGTGACATTTTTTAGTTCCTAGGACAATAAAGAATTTCCAAGCCTTCCATCTATGAAGCCATCGTTATTTTATTACAACTTAGAAATCGCTCATTGGCAGCTTATCTTTAGAAGTTTTGGTTTATCTTCAGCAATGAGAAGTTCAGTTTCAGTATTATATTCACATTGATTCCTTTATATAGATCGCTACATTAGTGATCTAGTGGATACAATCACTCAATACTGGCAGTTGACCTTGTTTGGGTTCGATCCCGGGCGAACGGGGATGGCTGTATGGTTGGTTCTCGTGGTTTACCCCATGTGTAACGTGAATAAGAGCCATTTTCGTAAGAAAGTCCTCCAAGAATGCATCTTCCTCTCAAATAGATAGCCCTTGTGGCTTTGCCGTGTTCAGATAATCTAGCGGAACAAAACTTACCATTTTGCAAATCAAAATATCGTCAAAAAGGTCTCCTTGCCCATCTGTTTTGAAACAAAACATTTTAACCGTATACAGAAGAACACGAAAACATAGCTGCGCATCACGAGCAAAGTAAAAGTTCATCGCTGGAGAAATGATCACAATTCGACGATTTCGGGGAAAGTAATAACCAACTGCTTTACAGAGCTAATGGCCAGAAATTGCCATCACATTTAATTTAACGAAAAAGCGTATTTCTGCAGAAAAGTTTATAGTGAGTACCCAAAACGATGATACACTGGCAGAACTTATGGAAGATTGTTTAAATATTGTGGGGAATAGATATATCGGGAATCTTAAAAATCACATTTCGATGTTCTTTAAATTTAAAACTGTAAAGAAGAGTTTAAAATGATGGCATCATCAGTGCTGTTGGTATATTATGGTATTGCAAAAATTTTTCACAGTCGCAGCTTTTAGCACATTTTAATAAAAATATATGGGTAATATTAATCTCTTAAATATTGTGATGCTGTTTATATAATAAAAATTTAAAAAAAATCGTGGTGATCGTTTAAACTTAGCGTTCATTCACGCAGAAAAGGCAAGGGCACGGAATATCAATAAAACTTCACTTCATCTACAAATGCCCTTACAGAATGAATTTCAGACAACGGTTATTACAGTATATTCTAGCGTATAAAACGCACCGGTGTATAGTTCACCTATAATTTTAAGCTACGTTTTTTAATTTTTATGTATATTCGCCATATAATACTCACCCTTTTCTTTACGAAGAAACGTGAAAGAAGCAGGCGTGATACTCTTATCTTTTGAAGATTTATTCTTCAACGAAGATTCTTTATTCATTCGAAGATTTTTACCAGGTTTTCGAACAATAGTATACTGAACTGACAAACGATAAGGGAAATAATAATATGTGTCGAAATAGTTCTGCAAAGAGAGTGGGTTGTATTCAATGCAGATGTGCGGAAGAATATTATTCTAGGGTTTCGAGAAAAGGGAGACATAATTTGGGCTAAGAAGGCACTTCCGATTCGAATGAATTCGCAGTATTAGGAGTCAGATGCTTTCTCTTTCTGTTTTCATTTGAAGTCATAATTTTAAAGTGAACATCGAAGGCTTTAGTAAATCGCATTTGCTTTAGTTGAAAAGTGTTTTTTTCTTAGTACTAGATATGGCTCCTGCCAAATGAAACAAACACAGTGCTGGTTTCAAATGCAAAGTTATTCAATTTGCGAAAGAAAATGGAAATCGTGCTGTAGTAAGTATGCTTGGTGTAGGTGAAAGCTCCATTCGTGCGTGAGAGAAAAATTAAATCGCAATAATTAATATACCGAAGAACAAATGTGCTTTGCTTAAAGGAACAACGAAAAATGGACTATTCTAGAAGAAAGTTCTGCGAAGCTGGCTCTAGAAAATCACCAGAAAAGATTAATTGTAACAAGAAACAGCGTACTTAAAAGGGGCTAAATAGAATGCAAATGAAAAACTTTGAGTTAGTGTAGCCGATTTATAGCGTGTAATAGTTTAGCTCTAAGAGAAAAAACAAAAGTTTCGCAAAGGCTTCCGAAAGATGCTTTGTACAACAAATTGGTATGTTTCCAGATGTATATTATTGACCTACGACGGTAAAAAGGTTATTTACTGTCACATATTGGAAATACAGATGAAACTCCAGTAATGTTTGATATGATAAGAAATAAAATAGTTGACGTGAAAGAAACAAGAACGGTTCACATGAAAACACCAGGCACGAAACATCTCAACTCACCATAGTGCTTTTGCCTTTAGCGGACGGTACAAAATTAAAACCCATGCTTATTTTTAAAAGAAAGCTGATGCCGAGATGTAATTTGTAAATCGTGTATTCATTCACGTTCATGAGAAAGGATGGATGACGAAAACGATGTGATACTGGATAAGAAATATTTGGCAAAAACGTCCTGTTGAGAATCCAGAAAGTCTTTTAGTTTGGAACATTTTCAGACCCCATCTAACGGCTAGTGCGAAGAAATTGTTGAAAGAGTATCATACAGACATGGCAGTTATTTCAGGCGAATTAAAGCCATTAGTTCAGGCTTTAGAAGTCTGTTTCAGTAAACCATTCAAAGAAATTTTAAAACGACAGTGAAATGTGTAGATATTAGAAGGCGAAAAAACATTTAAAAAAGGAGGCCAAATGCATCATGCCAGACTAGAAGTAGTGTGTGAAAGAATAATAAAAGCATGGAATGAAATAAGTCCCGAAGTAATTCAAAAGTCATTTAAAAATATAGTATATCTAACAATCTAGATGAAAGAGAAGATGATTATTTATTTATGGATCAGAGTAACAGTGATGGTAAAGATAAAACAGAACTCAATGATGTGCGTGAAGATATAAAAGGGAAATATGGCGAACTTTTCATGTGATCCGATAGCTAAATTTTTAAGTTCGTAAGTTATGTCATTTCTCGAAATAAACAACATTTAGGTACGTGTAAAAATCTAATATTTGTATGTTCATCTTTTCGTTATCTTCAAATCTATCGTTTTTATATCCGACGTAAAACGTGCCTCCGTGAATTTCGATTTAATTTTTTTTAATAAAAGTATGCGTTATACGCCAGAATATACTGTACATTGTTTTTGAAATGGTTTATCTATTTAGAGAAACGCAAAAAGGGAATTTTACATTGCAAAACAAAGAGAAAGATAATTTTTTAGCATAGAAACTTGCAAACCCTGAATGCTATTAAATCTAAAAACTTGTAGCATATGTTTACAAAAAGATATGAAAATAAAAGGAAGATATATATACATTACAGTAAACAGTTAATGACAATTACAACGAGCACGAAATTTAATTTAATTCAAAATGTTTTGAAAATCTTTCCCAGACATTAAATACTGCATACGAACAATTACACTAATGCTGCGTTTCCGCAACAACTCAAAGCTTGCATTTGCTTTGTATTTCTTTGTTCGAAGTAAAAAGAAAGTATTCTAATCACGAAATACTTCGGGTATCATATTTCAACGAAAATATCCATTTTGACCGCTATCGAATGGAATTTAACGACATCTGTACGTAAGTACAGAATAAAACACTCTTTTCCCCCCAAAAAAATTATAAAACTGGTTTAAAATCGATTCTAAAGAGATTGTTTTCGTGGCGTCTGTGCGTACATATGTATATACGCATCCGGCATAACTCAAAAACGCGTAGCCTCAGAACGTTAAAATTTTGTATATAGGACTCTATAACATGTAGATGTGCACCTCCTATTTTGGTTGCAATCCGCCGCACCAAAAGTATACAAATACATGTATATATACGTCCACTCTGTTACTCGGCTCAGTTTCTTCATTCGTACATGTTTGTAAATTGTGCATTTTTTGCTTTAAAAATGATTGAATTATATTTCCTTATTTTCCGGTGAAGGTTTTTGTGCCTTTACTTAACCTGCATGTTATAGTTTTAGAATTATCAACAATTTAAAAGTTGTTGAAGTGTGGCTAAGCCTAATTTTTTTTTACCATAGCAACCATATTTGTTTGCATTTGAAACTTAGCAGAATAGTGGATTTGTTGCCGATCTTAATAGACTAAGCTTCGCAACAACAAAGTAACGTCTACTTTTATTATTGCGGATTAAATCATGCTTAATCCATTTTGGAATTATCATTTAAGTTATTAAATTATCCCATATATTGACTCGGCATAGCATCCACGATCAATTAAGTCAGTTTCTACGCCTTCAGTGTCTTTTTGCCGAGTGAGACCAAAAGTAAACTTTCAGTTTTGTGCACCGAAAAATCTACCTTCTTGTCCGCTAGCCGAATTGCTTGTTTTTGCGTAGAAATTGTAATTTTAATCGTAAAAAAAAATATTGTTTTAACTGTGTTTGGTGTTTTATGGTTTTCTATATTTTTCAATTTTTAATATAGATATTTTGAGTTTTTATGTTTTTTGCCTTGTCGCGAAGTGATAACTGAATTAATGGAATGAGAAATATAGCTCTAATGAAATTAGAGGAATAAGTTTAAATGAAAGGCAGGAAAAAATGCGTATAATTTAATATTCCGTACAAAGAAGTCATATGGTTTACACATCAGATTTTCTTATGTAACAGGATACAGTGCGTTATTTGGACATATAGTAAAACACAAAAACAGTTTCATGTTAATTTTTCAATTATTTAATTTTTGCAGAAAATGGTTTAAACACATATTTTCATACATACGCAATGTGCATCAGGCCGAAATGATGGATTCTCGTCTAATGACAAAAGTCAGAGCTATGTCCTGCTATGTGATAGAACGGAATACTTCGGTCCGACACTCGCTATTAACGCTGTCTTTCCCCTTGCAAGTGTATGTTTAGACATTCGTAAATGCGGCTTTTAAAGGAGCTTCTTTGTGTAAAAATAAGTTATATAAACGAAGCCATGAATGATCTTTCATTTTTATATGCCATATGAAGATTAATATTTCGTTCGTTGGAGTTATTTTACCAGCAGTTAAGCAAACGAAGAAATGAGAACCAGGTTAGAGTCTATTTCTGCCTACCCTGCATTCAGCAGCAGTTTTTTTAAGTAATAATGCATACTGGACTTATCTCTTGATCCCTATTTAAACTATTGAATTTGTTGGTCAGATGTGTTACATTCTGAAGAAAGCGCTGTAATAAGTACAGCAAATTTATCGTCTTTTATATTTATACATAGAATAAATAAATAAATAACTAAAAGAAAAAAGAAGATTATAATATTATTATGAAAAGATTATATAATTGCAGAAGAAAAACGGCGGGATACTCATCTTTAATTTCAATCAAGTGTAAGTCTAAAACACAAGTTTATACAGGATATTTTAAAGGCAATTGGTTTGCTGAAGGTGGCCTATCTGCTGTCCATATCAGGAGGAAGTTGCAAAGTCTATAAATCAGTATTTAAATTTTGGAAAAAGATCAGCGTGCAAATCTTGAGTAGAGGAAGTGACGTACGCTGGGAGTGAGAAACTACCGATAAATTAAAAGGATTTTGCCGCAAAGATAGAATAAATAAATAAATAGAACAAAAATAAGGGAAATAAAATTTAATGCTGTTGTGAAAAGATTCTACAACTGCAATAGAAAATACGACGTGAAATCTGTCTTTATTTTTCTGTTTTAAATCAAATGCAAGTTTAAAACACTAGCCAGTGTTTATTATTTTGGTATATTTGGTAAGTATTGGGTATTTTAAGACGATTAGATTACTGTACGTGGCTATCTTCTGTAGATCTGGAGGAAGTCGTAAGATCAATAAATCAGTGTTTAAATTCTTAAAAAAGATTAGTGCAGATATTGAATGGAGGAAGTGAAATGAAGTCAAAAACTAGAATGATTATACTGTATTCAGAATGAAATATTAAGGAAGAATAAAAAATTAATATAACCATCAACACGCGCATGGACTCATGTTTCATGTTTTCTGTAATGAACCGGACCGTTTATATCAGAGTTTAAAAAATAGAGCGTGGTTTATCACAAACATTCGGTGAAATAATATGAATCTTCTCCCAATCAAAGCGTGCTCTGTTAGGCAAATCATTCACACGCCTCCATTTTTGTTGACCGTTCCTGGAAGGACATCTTAATCGCACGAATATGTCACCCTGATAGTAAAACTTTCTGCGGTTCTCCTTCTTGGATGAATATTTACATTCTGGTTTCTTTTCAGATGTGTCATTCTGGCCTTCACCGTTGGAATTGTGTTCTATTGCATCTACACTGTCTCCAGAGCCCCAGTCAGTGGAATTACATCCGGCCATTTGGAATCTGGCAACGCACGTGAGTAGCATTCTGTTGACTCCGCCCATCGTCGACGGCATCCATCATTCCGTTGTTATAAAGTTATTTTTCTTTTCCTTTCACAATATCTGCTAAATTCTTATTTTTTTCTTCCTTGGCTGCCGTACCACATCTGGGCATTATTTTCGTGAAGTCTCAAGTGCTATTTTTTATCTGGAGCGACTTGTTCGCATGTATCGTAATACAAGTTCCATCAGCCTTGCTTTACTCGTATTTTATTTGTCTTAAAGCACTTTTTTGGGAAATGTTTTTCATATCTGCCAGTTCAAACCGAGTACATCTTCCACTATCCTAACTCGTTAAACCTATTGTTTGAGAAGATGTCAGCGAAGATTTGGGAAGAAATCTAGAAATAAGATACAGGTGTGGGGAGCGAAATTCTTCTAAAACTTTTCCAACATTTCTTCCCCTAATACTTCGTTTTTCTTTTTCTTTGACTTCTTGCAGTTGCAGTTCCTGCATTCACCTATCCTACACTGCGTCTCTTTTATTCCAAAAAATTTTTTAATTCAGCTTGCTCTGCTTTGGGTGCTTGAAAGAAAGAATATCTTTCGTGAGTGCATTTTTTCTAACTGTGGCATCTGCACTACTTTCAATTAAAAACAAATTAACATTAGCAGCTGTTATTTAAAAATAAACGAAGAAGCAGGTGCACTAAGAACTGATTATAGAATTGAAAATTCAAGAACTGAAAATTGGTTTCGTGTACTGCATTTACTTAAAACTATAATACTATTCGTTTCGGGTATTACTTTTATCTAAAATAAACGCAACATTTGACTTCATTAGGTGAATTGCCGCGTCCTGGCAAAATAGAAATTGCGCCACTTGTAGATTTGGTTTAGTTTATTGAGATTACGGCAAAGCACACTAGGGTTATCTGCCTAAGGGGAAGGATGCCTTCGTGGAGGACCGTTTAAAAGAACTGGCTCGTATACTCGTTACATATGGGGAAAACAACGAAAATGCCCATGCAGCCAGCCCGTTCCCCTGGAATCGAACCCATGTCGATTGTTCAGCGAGTTGACGTCTAGGCGGTGGTTAACCCTGCTTTGCTTGTAGGAAATATTTGTTGCAAGCTTCGGGAGCAAAGAATCCACTAAAAGATGTGCACAGCAATGTCATAAATAATTTGTAGAAATTGTTGCCATTTTTTTCGTGGGAAATATTTATTGCAATTTCATCGGTAAGCAGGCCGTGGAAGAAAATAAATATACATTTACATCGGAATAATCAAGTTTTTCCTTTGTTAAATAAATGCAAAAGACCCTGCAGGGTATTATTTTATGACTGAAGAGCAAGCTTTGAAAAAATTATGTATAAGTATATATATAAATAAAAGGCATCGTTTGGAACTACTGTTTTCAACAGCTCGTTTTAAATATAAACTTTCAATCTTGAATATCTGAAAATTAATTCTTAAACTAATACACCTCTCCTAACTGCTTAGTTTAAAATGATCTCAGTTTTTAAATTGAAGCTGAACGCGAAGATACGATTGCAGTTTTTTTTTAATTCTTAATTTTTATTTCAATTTTTTAATTAATTAATTAAGTTCAGAGGATTTTTTAAAGGTAAACTTTTTTTGGAAGCGAAAGTGTAATCTGAAATTTTCAGAATGTAATTCTGTCTTCCTTCTTCATTTTGGCAAAAATATAATTGGATGTCAAATTACAGATTTCCATAGATACTTAATACTCAAAAAATTTTTAAATAGCCATTTATTTTCAAACATTACTTTATCCATTTAACAATTTAGTTAAAATAAATAGTGTAACAACCGAAAACACATGATTTGCGCGAAAATAATTTTTTTTAAATAAATAAGTCGATTACCTGTACCCGTGCTTGTCCTTTTCAGTTCAAAAAATAAGGATGGGATAATTGTGTTATTTGTATTGTGTACTTTAGAATGATACGAACTTTATGAATACAAATTTCTGGAATATTTACAGCTTTAGGTGATTATATCTCTACGGATTGTACTTAACCGAATGCTCCAATATATAATAACTGCTTTTATTCGGTTTATAACATTACTATAAGCACACGCAATCAGTCATATGGCAGAACACAATAGTGTCGGGAAACTCGGATGGCCTGATAAAAAATTTTCTGAAACACAAAGCAACGTAATTTTGCTCCCTAGGTGTCTTCACGAACGATATTTCATGGTTAAACGACACATATTTATGTTGCACACGGAAAAACCTCAAAATACATATGCGACCAGCTTCTTCCAGAGCAGTAGCGGTTAAATTATGGGCATTCGACATCTTTAGGAACTCGCCTTTAACTCCTCCTAAAAGGCAGGGCTATATTTGGTTTTTAAACCGTCCGAGAAGTAATTTTTACTTCCTTGTACGAAGTAAAGGAAGTATTGAAATCGAGAAAAATTTCAGGTATCATATTTCAACGAAAATATCCATTTTGGCCATTCCCGCATCCACCTGGACGATTTTTTTGCGTGATGTCTGGACGTATGGACAGAAAAAAAGGACTCTTTTTTTCAAAACGGATAGTAAAATACATTTAAAATGGTTTGAAAACGGAATTTTTCGTGACGTCTGTACGTAGGTATGCATTCGTACGTTACGTAAGTACGTTTTCCTGATGTACGTACGTAGGTATCTCGCATACCTCAAACACGACTACCGTAGAACGTCGAAATTTTGTGTATGGAGCTGCTGTAACATCTAGTTGTGCTGCACCTCTCTTTCTTATTGCAATCGGCAATATGAAACGTGCGGTGTCATCCGCAAACTGCTCAGCGAAGATGCATAGTAAGTAAGGATTCAAAGGTACGGTTGTTAATGATTGCACTATGTACGCAGATTTATGCAGAAACTCAAAATCTACTGATTAAGCGTTGTTTCAAGATATGGTGAACGGAGGAAAGGTACAACTGACAAAATTCATTTTCTCAGAATGATTTCCATCAATTCTGAGGTGCAACAAAGTAAAATCGCATTGCCAGCATTGCTACTCAAAGTTTATATTCAATGACAGACGCAACCTTTTCTTACCCATGATTATGCGTATGTATGCGTTTAGATATTGGGTTACTCAATAACAGTTTTTTGTTTCAAGGACACTTCAAAACTTCTCAAAATAAAAACATTCTATAATGCATTTCCAAAAAAAAAAATCAAGAAAAAAAACGAGAGTTATATCCAGCCTGCCATATATTTTTGCATGGCCTATGAATTAAGAATAATTTTTTGCAGATTTAAATCTAAAATGTCTGTATTTTACATCTAATTTGACAAAAATATTATTAATAGAAGTATGAATTTCAGCTCTATCAACTTAGTGCAAAAAATGAGTCCGTGATACTTAGCCGACAGGGACATATAGCGAAAGCGCATTTAACCGACATGGATATTTAGCCAACAAGACATTTATCCTTCTGTACGTGCAGTTAATAACACGTACGTATAGACAAAAAGAGTATGACAATATCCATATTTCTCTGAAAAAAAAGTTGTTCACAGGTACCCATTGAGAAAATTTATGAACAAGTACGATATTTAATTTAATGTTAAGGAAACTATGGATTTTAAAATTAAGTAGAAAAGTTACCTTAATTCGGCGTAGATTTTGAAACCAATTTCAAGAGTAATCAGACATAGATCTCTATATTTTGGTTTCGTTTATTTGAGTATGACAAAGCAGTTGAGAGTTATCTGTCTAAGGGAAGGGATGTCTTCATGGAGGAATTTCTAAGGGATACTAGTTTTTATACAGGCTACACATGGAGAAAATCTCAAAAACGGGCGTGAAGCCAGCCCGTTCGATGGGATTCGTGCCCCAGATCGAACTACTAGTGTTAAGTGACTTTACTACTCGGCCGTTGGTGGCCCCGGTCTCTTTATTTCAGAAGTAGGAAAGAAAATTTCATTCGTCGGAAAAGGGAAAGAAGTGGGTAGAACAAAGCAAAAACAAATGTAACATGATCTGTCGCTGAAAATAATAATGAAACATAGAAAAGCTAAAATATTAGAAGTTTGAAATTAATGCCGTTAACTAAAGAAACGTTTTTGTTAATGTGATCCAATTTACTACGAATAACTTTTGTGGATCTAAAGTCAATACTGGATTAAGTGTCCACTAGTAACTAGCTATAGAAAACTGTTTTATTTCTCATTTCAAACGTATAGTTCATGTTCCGTCACCAGAAATTTCAACACTTTTTCGGTTGGGGCGATATATGTCAATAAAATAAAATTACTAGATTTATACAATCTGTATTTTTTACAATTAATATATTTTCCGTTTGTTAGAAGGCTGGTAGCTGCAAAGTCGTGCTATTTTATTTTATTATTTTTTTTAATAAAGTGCTCTGTTTTAACACCAAAACGTGACCGAAATAAAAGAAGAACTCCTTTTTTGTAAACTAGCCATATGAAGCATTTGAAAATCTTCAGTGTTAAACATACTGTTTCATAGTATTTCTAATAATTTCCTGTATACGGTGCGTTTTATTTTTTATTGGTAGCACATGACTTCTATTTCGTTGAATTCTTCATAAGTAATTCTGGCCTCATATTTTTTTAAAAACTTTCATAAATTACTACTTTACTGAGCCATTAGGTTACATCGATGCATGAACTTGAAGAATTCCAGAATGCCCTCGCCGAGATTCGAACTCCGAACTCCCGAATACGCGTCGAGTGTAGTTCCAGTTACACCCCAAATGCATGCGGAAAAGAGAAATAAAATACCTTGTAACTTAAAAACCTTATTTATACAGAATTATAGGAAAAGTGCATTTATCACCTTAAAGGCATGTTTTGATCTCACAAACATGGTCTCCATTTGTTAAACGGGTTTCATTTTCAAGTGGGCCACTTCACTTCTAATTTTCATATTAATTATCATAATTCTTGGTTTAGAAGCAAAATTGTTTACAGTAATTTTTTTAAGTTTGTTTGCTTCTTTATGAAGAATTATGTCACTCTGCCAAAGAAAAAATACATCCTTTTTAATATTACATATCTCGCGCTTCCAAATGTGTTTTTCAGAATACATATTTTTTTCTCAGAAACTAATTATTTGAAATCAGTTTCCGTTGAGAGAGGATATTTCGCGATGGGTAGAGATGAAGCTTTTCAAAAATGTTCCTCTTGCCATCATAAAAGACTTTCAGTTATTAAAAATAATCCTAACAATCTTGTTGTCATTACCTCTCTATCAGTTAGAAACTGCGCGGATTCTCCGCAGATTATATTGTAAATATCCCTAAAATTCCTTGGTTATTTCTTAAATATCTCATCTTTGATTTTAATTCATGTGGAATTTTAGCTTATCATGTCAGTGGTTTGACACATATCAACCAAACTGAACCAACCAAGCTTTGAAATTTCTCGTCAGAGAATATTAATCGTATGTTCGAAAAAGAGAAATAAACAAACTTTTGCTAGATAATCACAGTTTTACATTTAATCATAATTTGAATTTAGTCCTATAAAAATTATCCGTAAAGCTTCTTCAGTTAGAAAATTAGACTTCTTTACTTAATAAAAAATTTTCATTTTTAGTTAATAACATTAATTTTTCAAAGTTTTCAAATTTCTGATATCTTAATTTTTTCTCGCTTCTTTAGTATTTTATTCGACAGATCACTTTATATTTGTTTCCGCTTCGCTCATTCTTTAGATATAAAATCGTTTCGCACTTCCGAACACTGAATTTCCTCTCCCACTGCTGAAACACAAATACTTATGTCTGATGACTCTCGAAATTAATTTCAAAATCTTCGCCAAAGTAAGGTTGCTTTTGTGTCTAATTTTAAAGTCTATAGTTTCTTTATCATTAAATATGGTAAAAAATGCGGTACTTATTGTCTATATATAGGCGTTGTCAGCTAAACGTGCTGTCGGCTAAATGTCCTGTTGACTAAATCTCCTGTCGACTAAATGTTATTTGCCCTATCGGCTAAAAGTTTCTGTCGGCTAAATGTCCTGTCGGTGATATATCCTGTCGACTAAATGTCCCTGTCGGCTAAGTGTACTCAGCTAAATGTTCGTACCGGTTAAATGTCCTGTCCGCTAAATGTCCCCGTCAGCTAAATGTAACTGTGGCTAAGTGTCCCATTGGCCACCTGTCCATGTCGGCTAAATGTTCTGTTCGCTAACTATCTGTGTCGGCTAAATGTCCTATTGGCTTAATGAACGTATCTGGTAAATTTCATGTCGGCTAAGGGTCTGCGACCGATAAAAAATAACAATCTGACAATCAAAAATGACAATTTGTATAGTGACTCTGCTATCGGAAATTATATCAAGTGAAATTGTCAAAAATTATCTGACAAAATATTTTGCCATGCAAATTTGCAAGAGCTGTATTATATGATCTAAAATATAATTCCAAAATCGTCTTAATTTCTAAAAATACTAGTGTGAAATTAAATTTAAAAATTTATTTAACTATGCAATTCAGTAAATATGCAACTAACCTTTAACTGGAAGTGATTCATTTCCAATTTCATGATTTTTCTAGAAAGGAAATATAAGAGGAGAATGTAACAGAATTTTATCAAATGCCTTACAAGTGATTGAACGTTTGTGAACTTATTTAACAAGCTCTATCTGCATAAAGTTTCTTTTAGTCCAAAGGGGCTTCGTGCCTGAAGGACTATTGTTTTCGTTTTGCCATTTTGCGTCGGGAACATTAAAAGTCTGAATAACTTTTCAAACTGTTGCCACAAAATATATGAGCCCTGTATGATATTTAAAGAAATTAAATAATGAAGAATCTGCGTAAATGTATGCATATTTCTCCAAATGTGATAAAACAAAGGTACCTAGAGCCATCCGATTTTGAATAACGTCCATTTCGACCCGAATATGCGCATCTGTAAGCCCGAATTTGGAATTTGTTTTATTATCTATTTCATATTTTGTAAAACTTTAACGAATTTTTGATGAACTATTTCAAACGATTTAAAAGCGAGCAACGGCAACAATGTACGAGGAAAAAAACTTTTTATCTAAAGCGCGCGGAAAGTGTCTCAGAAATTCTAAAGATATACTCATTTTAAAATTATTTTGCGATATTGCTGTTGAACTAAATTTTATGGTTTAAGGGCGAAGAACATGATATTTAATAAATGAAGGTAACACACAAAACGTTAAAAAACGCTCCTTTGGATTTAAAATCTGAAATCTTTCGGATTTTTTTTCCCAAGTTGATATATATTAAATCGCACCATGGATCGGCAACTGAAAGGTGAATATTTGTAATCATTTTTGATTTTATAAGGTATTTCTCGCGCCTTCTTAGTAAGCCTCGTGGTGTAAGGTCAGGACATTGGGCGCTTATTCCGAGGTTCTAATCCCTGAGATGGCATTGTTCATTTTTCATGTCTCCTGCTTCGAAATAACCTCATGTCTCTACGATTTTATGGAAAATAAATTATCAAATGAAGAGAAATATTATCTTTTCTCCACTGAATAATTCCGTTCAGCTCATTAATGAAGACTACGGTAACAAATAACTGCAATGGCTAATCAATAATAATACAAAGGCATTTTGAATTTTTTGATTAGAGAAATATGTAGTAAACTTATTTGTTTTATGAGTCCATTCCCCTATATAGCAACTGCAGTTTTAACCCTGAGCTCATCAAGCCTGATAATACGTGCTACAGGAGCCTTTAAAAACGTTTCGTGATCTTGTTCTATACTGAATTTTCACGACTATGTATGCTGAGAGTGTAGCGCAATCTTAATTCCGAGCTGATGCGCTATATGAACTCTCTTAAATTGTTTGGACATGTTCTGGAGAACATCTAAAGCTAAAAAGCTGATGTAGTGGGTGAAATTGTTCGAAATTTTCTGATCGGATTCGACAGTTTAGTTCTTGAATTTCTAAGACTGCTTTTAATCACTCTTCCTGTATTCGCTTTTCTTATTGTGCCTTTCTCTTTCAATATAGATTTTTATTTGTTAATCAGTCTAGTTCTGTCTTCAGGATCAGGGTGGAAAAGTCTGTTTTGTGGGAATATTACTTCTAATTATGGTATCCAAAGGCAAAAGAACTGTGCTTTCACTTAAAGAAAAAATCTCATGTGGATATAATTTCCCCCTCCCTTGTACGGCCTATTAAATCCCACACATTTGCTCCTGCACTGTATTTCTTCGAATTATGCTAACGTAATTAACTAATCCCTTAAGGCAAGTTGAAAGTAACAAAAAAAAATTTCCAGTTTTAAAATTGAATATCCCGGTCAATTTTTGTTGTACGGAAGTCAAACTTATAATTTTTTTTTTCCGTGATGAGTATAAATCTTTCCTAAATATAAATATAGGAACCGGGAGACCGCATTAAAAGTTAGATTTCGTTATTAGAGGAAATTTTTTTTTTAATTTGACGTTGCCAAAACATGACTATCTTCGTCGTTTAAAGCACTTCTGTAATTCAAAATTCTTGACTACGACCAATTGCGAAATTTTTTTTAGAGGAAGAAGGAGCAAAAGCGGTAGCCTTTGTAGTTGTTGTAAATGGTAGGCGTTGCCAGATTATGGAATTATGACTCGAAAAAGAACTTCCCAGAAGAACAAAAAGAACAAATTCTACCACTCTACATTAATTCATCCTTGAAACTTAAGAAGGAAAATTAATTTATGTTAGCGAGCTCATTATGTGTAAAGAAATACTTCATTAAAATCGCAGTAACACTTATTAACCGCTTTCTTAATTGAGTACCCACACAAAAAGTCGTCCTAAGCTATTAACAGATCCGAAATTCTTGAAAGTAACCATTAGATGGTGCTTTAGGGAGAATTAAGAAAAAGAAATTTCGTGAATGTGGCTCATCGATCATAATTTCGCTAAGTGCCTTTAAATTTAATAGCTTTGTTAATTAAAAGAAAATTCTAAGTAAGTAGTAAAAATATTTCACTTGAGTATGAAAAGGGAGATCTAACATTCTCACTTCTAACCTTTATTGTTCTTTCAAGGTAACGAAATTTGATCCTTAAAGTTTTCTTTCCCTCTCTGTTCCGTAATTAAGTTGTGGATTGTTTCGTATTTCCAGTTAATTATAGTAGTTTCAGTTGCTAGTTTTATTGTTGGAAATGCCCTTAGAGAAGCCTTTTAAAAATTCTTGATGGTATGTTACGTTCGTTATACTAACCTGCTCTCACTGCAAGGAACATAAGCTATTTAATTTGTCTTGCCTGTGGCCTTGCGTGTAGCTAGTTTCTTTCGGTGAAACATAAGGTCTTTGATTAACTCTTCAAATTTAATCCTTAAGTATTTAAAAGCCATAAATACACTTCTTAATATTTATTTATTTAGCTTTAAATTTTCAACGGCAAGGCAAGTAAGCTACAAAATTAGAATATAAAGGAAAAACGGTTATATTGCCAGAAATCATTACCGCAAAACAAGTTCTTTAGCTAACCAGTACGATGTTACCTCAGAGTCACCAAGAAATGCTCCGCAACAACGTAGTTGGGCTGCATTCATAAGTTCTTTACATTGCAAAGAGGAAACTATAAATGGTTATAAACACCAGTGCGACAAAACTGTTCTCCAGTACTAGTCTCATGACTCTTCAATAGTCGGAATTGGGCTGCAGCTTCACGTCTTGGCGTATAAGAGATGTTCGCAAAATTCTCATCCGTACAGCGCTTTTGTCTTGATTCTATTCTGCAAGTGTACTGTATTTTTGATTGAAAATCTGGTTGGTATACAACATGTTGATTGTAACCATTCGGGCAAGAAACTGATTACTTTGTTTCCACGCTTACTGCAATGCACAGGAATCCATCGTTGCACAATTTGTTTATTTTTTTAAATCTAATAACCAAATAAATTCCCAAAATGTCAGTCGTTGTAGGAGGCTTCACTGAATTAATGACCTGGATTATTGCGTGTGACCCCGAAAGCAAAACCACTTAATAAAGTCACGCAAAAATATAGTTCAATTGCATTTGATAGCGGTCAAAATGGATATTTCCGTTGAAATATGGTACCCGAAATTTTTCGCGATTACAATATTTCCTTTTTACTTCATACATACTTTTTCATTCTTTGTACTTCATACAAGAAAAAAGAGCTTTAAAGACATATTGGGCATTCTATCGATAATCTTTTATTAATATTACTATTGTTTATATTAAAATTAAGATGAAGTATGATTTTTGTAGTTTCCGCGCAATGTAAAATTTTAAATACTCCCATTTGTGATTAATTTCAGTTATCTTGCTTAGTTTCCCTTTTAATGTTAGGCCCCTGAACTTTCTCAGCAGTGTGACACTTTTTTTCTTGTTCTAAGCAGTTCCCACCCCCTCTTCTCCAGTATTAGCTGCCACGACCACTCCTCCAAAATATGCTTCCAATTGTGCGTGCATAATAATAAATTGCTTTGTCTGGTGTTACCTTGCTGCATGAAGTTTCAATAAGCAGGTAATTATTTTTTCGAACGGGTTAACAGCCGTGAAAGTGGAAAATATTTCTCCTATCTTCGAACAAATCTCCACCTTTTTTCCCATTTTCTTTTACCAAACAGCAAGCCGTGAATATACTATTTGAAAATAAATGGTGCCTAACAAGTATGTCTAGCTATATATCCACACCCACACTGTGTGGGCGGGGACAACTCCGTTAAGGCAATTTTTAACTGATTTCACGCGACCTACGATTTCCTGAGGAAACTCGTGGCGCGTGGGTGTCTCCAGCGCGGAGCGGAAAAACAAACACAATAAAAACACCCTGAAATAGTTGTTCTTTTTTTTAATGAATTACGAGATTTTAATCTTCTTTGAAATGTTGTTTTCTATGGAAATAGCAACGAAAGCCTATCATATGACGTCTGGGCGACGTTGTCTCGGTCATTGATAGAAAAATTTATGTTTATCGCCCTAATTTATAAAAACATAGGAAACACAGATGGTGACAGCAACTGGAGTTAGAGAGCTGGAGACAGAAGATGAGCTACTGGATACATAACATGCCAGAGATCTTCAAAATCATTTCAAAATGTTAATAGTTCAAAGAAGAACATAAGGTATTTTCTCCTTTTTCCCGCATGCCTTCGTGCTGTAGCATATTCGACGTGTATTCTCAGTGTTCGAATCCCGGAGAGGGCAATGTACCTTTTTCACAGACACTGGCGCCCGAACTAAAAATGTGGTCAATGATAAGTCATCCCCACCAGGTTTTCGATGATTGGATCCTCTAAACCCCAGGTCTCTCCTTTTCGCATGCCCTCGTGGTGTAACTGGAAGCTCACTCGACGCGTATTCGGAAGACCCATTGTTCGAATCCTCGCGGAGGGATTTAATACTCCTGCATTGATAGATACTTAATGACTCTACAATAATACTAATATAATAAGGTATTCCTCCCGCCTTCTTAACAGGCCTTCTTTTGACCTCCAGCACACTCGAGAGATTCGAGGTTCCAGTCTCGGTGACAACATTGTTCGTTTTTCACATCTCCTGTTTCCAAATAACCTAATGTCTCTACAGTGGCGCCTGAACTAAAAAAGGTGGTGGATGATTATTCTCCACCACCAGGATTTTTCGATTGGGTCCCCTTAATCCCCAGTCGCCCTTTAAAAGGTTGAGTATATAAGGTATTTCTCCCGCTTTCTTAGCGTGCCTTCGTGGTGTAATGGTCAGCACACTCATAGCGTATTCCAGAGGTCCGAGGTTCGATTTCCAACGAGGGCGTTGCTCATTTTTCATGTCTCCTGTTTTAAACTAGCCTAATGTCTCTACAGTGTAACAATATGTCTTCCTAACTCATGGAGGTGTAAAATAATGGATGCTGTGGTCTTTACACTACTACCCTTATGTATCTCATCTATAACCATCTCAGGTCATCATTCCGCTTAATAAAGGGATTAATCTAATATCGAATGCCAGAGAATGGTTTGGTTGCACGGGTATTTTCTTTATTTTCATCAAGTGAGGCATTAAATACGAGCCTGTTTGCTTTGTAAAGACATCCTCCCACCACGAAGGCAACCCTCTTTTTAGGGAAATAGCTTTTGTATATTTGGCATATTGAATTAAACACGCAAACATAAAGATTATCTGTTTCGTTACGGAGAATGAGATAAAATATTCTTGAGGGATATGCAAATGTAGCTTGAAAGATGATTACATTGACAAAATATGACGAGAAATTAAAAAGAACGATTAATAAATCAGATTTTCAAAAACCCATTGATAAAAGAACCAGTTTTCAGAAAAATGTTTTTTTTTTCATTGTAGAAATCAAAGAAATAATGTATATTTTAACCACACAACCGAAAAGAAGATATCACAAATTATGCGAGAGAGTTTCCGATTAAAGAAATTCATATCATTGGATTTAGGTATTTTAAAAGTTAGGTTAGTTTCAGTTTGGCAAAGTACGAACACTATAAGGAATGTTTGTAGAGACATTAGGTTTTTTCGAAGCAGGAGACATGAAAAATGAGCAACGCCTTCGCCGGGAATCGAACCACGGACCTCTCGGTTACGCGTCGAGCATGCAGACCACTACACCACGAAGGCATGTGAAGAAGGCGGGAGAAATACCTTATATGTTTAGGTATTTTAAAAAGGGCCAGCTTAGCATTTAAATATCCAAAAGATATAAATGCTTCAAATATTTGAACAGAAAATATCTAGTTTAGAAACTACGCTACTTCCTTAAATTTAGTCATTGAACCAAAATTGGAGTTTTAATAGATAATTCAGGAATACATTTTACTTTATCTGAATTCTCAAATTGTATTCAAACTCTTTTTAACAATAAACATAGAAACAATAAATGTTTTCTTAATAACATAAAAAACAATAAACGTTTCTTAATAACCTAATCCATATTTTATTTTTAATAGTGTATCTGATTGGTATAGTTTGAAATACTCTTAGTTTGTAACATATTGGGTGATAATTACGAGCATCTGCAGCATAATTGTAATTAAAAAAAAAGATGTTTCTAATGGTCTTATATTTTTTTACTCTGACAGAAAATTGTTAGTTTAAATTTTTTTTTATTATTTTTTAACCCTCTATATTTTACCCATTAAAATCAAAAGCTTTCCCTATCTTTTTCCTAATTCTTGCGGTTATATTTTTCAAATAATAAGTGCAGCGATAGGCAATGTAGGTTGCTAATGTCATCACATGTCGTGCAAAAAATAAAAAAGTCATTAAGATACCATTACTTTAAGCAATTAAGAACACACATGAGACAGTTCTGACGAATAAGAATGTAAATGACATGATGTCACAATGCTGACTAAATTATTTAGTATAAAGATGACCTTGTGTAGAATCTGACATGCTTGGAGATCATTAAAGTGAGAATGAAGGTCAAAAAATACATAATCACTGTGATTCATTCTAGAATCCAACTAAAATCTCACAGTACTTAATAACCATTTCCTTTTCTTGTGTGAGAATACGGAATGGAATATAAAGATTCCTCTTCTAAAGATTCTGCCCTTGATTTTTGAAATGATTATTCAGATTCGTATCAGAAACACTACTCTAGTATTTTATTAATCTTATTAGTGCGATGTTATTTGCAGTCTTATAGTATTAGACAAAATAGCAGTTATTTTTCTAATGAACCGTATCGGATTAATTAAATTTTCATTATCAAATATGGTCATTGGCATTCTCTTCAAATGTATTTTCTTAATAAAATGAGGAGTGCACTGTTTTTTTTTTTTTTTTTTTGTGTTTTTTTTTTTTACTTCAGTATTGCTCACATATTAAACAAATTAAACGGCTTCATTTTCCGACTTTTAATAATCTCAGAAGCAGATAGAACTCAAAACTGCTAATGCTTTCAAGTGGCCACAATTAAGCACAAATAAGTTAAAAAAATAAACCGAAAAAAGCTCAGCTTCACGGACTTGACTATGTTGTGTCGATCCGGATTTTGCTAATATGTTTATGCCTAGGATCGCTACAGCCTTGCTAAGATGCTATATATTGTTTTAATCGATATAGCATAGTTAAAATGCAGACAGCGTCACCTTTTTTCAAAAGTATTCATGATCGAAACCGTAGTTTATCTCTCCTGTATCTAATTAATAATTACAGTTTACCTCATTAAAAAGAAGGAAATTTTCGCGGATCATTGAACGCATCGAAGGACAGAATTTCAAATCAAGCCGACCGCTGGAAGCCATAAACGGGTCTTCGTTGCTGTTAATCCTTTTCGATGGGTATCTGATATCCCGCTGCTTCGAGTTTCCTACACGGTTTCTGTCAAGTCGAATTTCGTTAGAGCTCTGAACACTCCCATATCGAATTTCCGCTGTGCATAAATGTTATCGATAAAAACGATGTTTCGTAAAAGTGAATGGCTATTAAAGTGGGTGTAACTGCAACCTTGAAAGCATGAGCACTTTTATAGCACCTATTCATCTGATAAACAAAAGTAATAGCTACTAACGTAGTTAGGATAGATCTCTTCAGTCACGTACCTTTATCAAACTTATCTAATTAGGAATACAGTTACAGTGAAGGAGGGAATAAAAACAAATAATGTGAAGAGGCGAGTCTTGTGAAAGTCAGCGACAATGAAAATTGGATGAGCATGAAGAAGGTTGTATAATCAAAACGAGGGAGCAAGAAAGTAGCGGGCCGATTGTAACTGTATGATCGCAAACGTGCTATATAAATTGACGATATAGATAAACAGGTGAATATACGTTAAACTTCAGATTAATCAGCTTCTACGGGACCGGACTTTCGGCCAGATAAACCAGTAGGCAGTAATTCAAAAAAGGAAATAAAACAGCATTTATAGGTTATAATAAAAAGTCGTGTAATTTTGTACCAAGTACGCTATACATAGCATTAGAAATAGCTTCTATTAATTTCAGTGATAATCCAAAGGTTTATAAATTTTATTAGCTGAACAAAACATAAATTAAATGTAATGAAAATTGTATCTGTTAAGTAGACCGTTAAAATAAAATGAAACCGAAGGTAGGCCATTGGTCACCGGTAATCTGAAAATTTCCTCCGAGGACACTTTTAATATCAAATGTATGCATGTGTGTTGCGTATAACTATTCACTTATTTGAGTGAACATAATCAGTTATTCAAGTAAGAAATTAAATATAGGAATTTATTACGATCCATGAAGAGCAGGTAATAGCTATACTAGCCGATGCCTCAGCTTGAACTTTAATAACTATGTTTAGCAGACTCTTATTTTAATTAATTTTATGAACCAAATGATACGCATTCTCTCAATACGATACACTTGAATTTCCAATGAAATTTTTTTTCGTCGAAAAGCACTTCGACAAAAATATCCGGTTGAAGCAAGACCGGATAAGAAGAGGGCTGAAATTCTAAGAAAATCCTAAATACTTATTATTAGCTTTCCTTCGGTTAGCAATAAAAGATTAGAAGAATTCCCATTCTTCTAATCTTTTATTGCTAACCAAAAATAAAGAATTGCTAACCGAAGAAGTAAATAGAAAAACTAACACATTTTCCTCAAAAAACTACAACTTCATATTTTTTCTGTGAAAATAGCATTGCTTACTTTGTGTTAAAATGGAGAATGATAGATAATACTAGAGAAAAATTGCGTAAGTATGCACATCCAATGTAGCTGTGTAAATCAACATATTTTATGCTTTAATGGCATTATATAGTATTTTTCAAAATAATAATAATAATAACAATAATAGACTATGGCTGCATGGCTTGCTATTCAAAAGATATTTACAAAGGTACTGGACTCTTTTTTAAACACTTTATGCTTATATTACATGCAATAAATTTTATTCTGATATATGGTCAAAGAACATACGATACGTAATAAAGAGGTATCATCAAAATATGTTATTCATTGTATCTTTTCCAAGGTACTCCTTACATTACTTCTCTGAGACAACAATATTAATTTAAAGTAAAGTTTCCCCAGCACAGGATTTATTGCCGATTGGTGGAATCTGAGAAGATCTGGGAAGGCGTTATACTCTGAAGAACGTAAGGGACATTGAGAAGCGACCAGACAATGACATGTTTTCAAAATTCGTTTGCTTAAACACCTTTAGAAAAAAACAAGTAACATTCAATGATTAAAGCAGAAGAGAAACATGCCAAGTGAAACATAAAATTAGTAGCACAACAATCTTGAGTTTGGCGTTGATTTCGAGGGCAGACAGGTCCCTCTTCATCAGGAGTAAAGAAATCTGAAAGACTTATCTTGCTCCTGATGAAGAGGGACTTGTACTTGTTTGCCCTCGAAATCGATTGAGATCTTGACTTAAATCTACGCTCAACTCAAGGTTCTTGTGTTACTAATTTTACATATTAAATGATTGCACAAATAAATATCTTTACAAAAAATCATTCCAAATTACGCCAGTTAACCATTAATACGTATTAATGGACACTGAATGTAATTTAATTTTTTCTGTTCCAAAGGATAGGAACTTATTAAATTACCAGTTTACATATTCTAAAAACACGAGCACAAATCCGATCTTGGAGTAATATTCAATACACCGAAGTAACACGTTCTTTTAAAATGTACCAGAGTATATTCTATGACAGGAGTTTTTGTATATTTCCCGAATTTCGAGAAATCTTCAATCATTGCTGTTCTATTCCCTTATCGCATTATAAATTCCGGGTCGGCTCTACATGTTTAAGCTTCGGTTCAATCTATTTGGTCTTATATTCTGCCTCCCAAACCTTCTTTAAATGTAAAAAAAACTTCCCGAACCTATTGCACCGGCTCTGGCGCCCGCCCTGGTAATTTTACTTAACAATTGAATGCTGCATAACATGTCTACAATTCTTTAAGCATTTTCAATCAATATCTAAAGCTTATATTCAAACAATGTGTAATATATCAATGTTGTAAAATCAGAAGGCCGCTGAGCAAAATGTAGACCTCGAAATGGGGGTAATAAACTGTAAAAGGAGTAAAAAACTATAAACAAGGATTTAAAATATAGCTCACAAATGTGAGTGTGTACCACAAAGTTAGTGGTTGAATATCGCCTGTTTCTCTGTCCATATAAAATATAACAACAAGCGTCCAATAATGAGCAAAATTGTATGGAAACATTAGAATACTTCGTGCCTGAAAATGTGTGAACAGAAATATTTAAGTTTATAAAATTATGACGCACATATCTCTTGTCTCTCAAAATGGAAACAGAATCTTGCAATCATTTATTTTTCAAATTTATACGCTACTGTTACATTTTTGTATGCATATTACTCTTGAATTTCAATGCTCTGTAATTTAAATTAAATATTAAAAATTCCTGAAGATATTTAAGAAGCAAGCCAATGAATGACTGACAGAATTGGTTATCTGATTAGATACACTCCACCAGGGGTGAAGTGGTTAAGATCACTGAATACTGGTTGTTTGACCTAGATTCGAATCGAGGCAAACCGGTTTACCTGCATGGGTGTTTTTCGTAGTTTATTTTATGTGTAACGTGAATACGAGCCAGTTTTCTTTTGAACGTCGTTCACAAACACATCCCTTCCCTTGAGCAGTCACCTCTCTGTAAGTTTGTCGTATTCCAAATAACCCCACAGCTATAATTATATGTTTTTGCTATAACTGAATCTTGTCTTACTCCCTGCTGATCTTTACACAATATAAATAATTCGAGGACGTTTTTAAAAGTTAGTAAAATTCTTTCCATTAAGTCATGGAATAGAAAGTAAAACACATGAAATTGAAGAGTGTTTCAGTAAAATAAAGCAGTTAACTGTCTTGACCATAAATGTAGGATTTTTTATATCTTTCTGGTGGCACTGTATCTAATGATGTAACTTATCTTCCAGCTTGCGACTGTGTCCCGGGTAGCTACCATTCCCAACTAGAACAAGTGATAGACAGACAGCGGTTATTCTACAACCGCGTGCCAAAATGCGGCAGCACAACACTTTATACACTTATTCGTAAACTCTCTACCATGCACAACTACAACCACTTCAACTCTAAAGTTTATGATAGAAAAAATGTGGACGAAGAAGAACAAGTAAGTAGCAGTCTGTGTAGTCTGCTTATTATATACTCTTTAAAGGAATTTCTTAATGTACATTTTACAGTCTCTTCCGTGTAACTGATTTTCTCTTTTAAGACAACGCAGAGAGTGATTTCTTTAAAATAGTCTGATTTCGGTAGAAATTCATGATCCAGAAGCATTTGATTAAATCCATCTCTTCACGGTAAACTTTCACAAAGTGCTTTGTCGAAGATCATAATGAGCGACAAAGAATCGGAGTTTGCGCTGCAGACAGACCTGCGACAAAAACTCTGTATATTTATACGTTGTTGCATGCGTACGGATTCGTAATAGATTAAATGCCCGCAGATCCGATGGTGGGTAGATAAAATTTATTTTATCAAAACAAACACCCCAGAGTTCTGGATCTTTCCACAGAAGTACTTGCTCAGCTGTTCACACTATCACAGAGTACAATCAGTAGTTTGCACTTCAAACTACTAAGAACGTTAAACACAAAGCAATGCAAAACCGCTTCTAAAAGGCGAAGCTTTCGCGGATCTCTCAATACTCCTAAGTTGCTCTGAGCTGTAACTCATAACTGAGAAACTGATACTCTTTCCTGTCTTGTGTAATTTTCTCCCGGCCACTGAGAAATTTGTAGTTCTTCTCTAAATTACTGGAAGGCATATGAGGGCCGGATACGATTATAATTGCATATGAAATCACATTTATTCAATTAAGATACCTATTACGATAATACAGAAATCGGACCCAAATGCTGCCAAATGATCGCTAAGTTTAGCGATTTTTGGCGATATCTCGCCGATTCAGTGAGATAATCATTTACTCAAAGTTAAATAGACTTACTCCTGTATTTTTTTTCCGCCACAGCATCGTCTCTTTCGATTTTCATGTTACGTTATACAGGGAAAAAATACAGTTTCACATATAATTTCACTAAAATTATCTACATGTGTGCAAAGTTCATTACACTGTCCCTTCCCAAAGACTGCACGCTCCGGGTATTACAATCCCTGAGCAGGAAGTCATAATAATAATAATCAATAAATAATGAATCAGACACCAAGTCAACAAATAAATGCACAAATTTATATACAAATAGAACCATGGTCTTATTGTACTATTTATATTATGTACACTAAGGGGACTATGTACTATGGCCATAGTAAGAGGCTAGTAGAGTGTAGCAGAGTAAGGGGCGACCAAACAAGAGTTCACAAGGCCATGACCGAAGGGCATCCGGAATGGGGAATAGCCGGTTATCTTGTGGACATCATTGCGATAGGCCAATAAGAACAGTGATAACTTCTGGTGCCAGTCCTGTTGGTGTCGAAAACCATCAGCGAGAAGTTATTAAGGATGGTTCGATTAAAACTTTCTACCAGCCTGTCTGCCTGGGGATGTAAATGTGTTTTTTGGGTTTTGTCGATGCTGAGTAGCTTTCAGAATTCTTTAATTACAGCTGAGGTAAAATTTCTTCCTTGATCGGGATGTAACCAAAGAGGCATTCCGAACCTGGAGATTCACTGCTGTATCTTTACCTCTGCTACCGTGATAGCCTCTTGATCAGGAATAATATACGCTTCAAGCCACTTGGAGAAGTAATCTGTGACAACAAGGATGTATTTGTTGCATCAGCAGTTCATGGCAGAGGTCCCAGGATATCAACGTCAATGTGCTTTAAGGCTGTTTACATTGTAATGTTGGAACTTCTCTCGGCTGGGTATCTTCAGTTTTTTTTCCTTGCCTGCACAGGCATCGCAAGATTATCGACGCTTTTGCATGTTAGGTCTCGCATTACTCCAGCAAAAGCGCTCTTGAACTCTATGCAACGTCTTCATTTTCGGAAGTGGCCTCCCGTTGAATTGTTATGTAATCATTTAAGGACATCCGGGATCTTGGAAGTATCAGCTGCCATCGGAATGCCTTTCCACCATCCGATTTGAACTTCCGGTACAAGACGCCGTTTCACATGTGAAGCGAGTTCCAGAGAGCCTAGTATTGTTTTGTCATAGGATCAAAGCTCGAAATGTCCTTCCAGGTAGTTTTCCTGTTTGAAGACTCCAATAAGCAAATTATATGTTTAATGTCGTCATTTTTCGTACTTTTTCACGAGTTTGACGATGCTGAATTCGTAACCTGACGTAAAACCAGATTAAGCAGCTTGTATTTTACTTAGATCCTGGAACAATGTCGGCAGCTTTTTGGGCAGAGTCTTCTAGGCATAGCGTCGGCGTTTCCAAGTGATGATCCTTTCCGATCATGGATAGTTGCGTGATATACATAGAATCACTGTAATCATCTGGCTATTTGGCCTTCGAAATTCTTAAAATTTAATAGCATGGCCAACGATGCATGATTTGTACGGAGCAGGAATTTTCAGCCGTAGAAGTAATGGTGGAAGTGTCTATCGGTTTAACTATGTCAAGTAACTCTTTTCTGGTTGCACAGTAATTCCTCTTCGATTTTAATAGACACTTTCTTGCCGTTTATTTCTCGGAACAAAACAGCACCGACACTCATTACTTGCATCCGTGTCGAGAATAAATGGTTTGTCGAGCTGAAGGTACATCAGAATTTTCCCACATGTTAAAGGGTCCTTCAGTTTGTTAAATGGAGCCTCACATTCTTTTAGTCCAGTAGGAAATGCAAGTACTTTTGCTTACTCTTTGTTAGTTTGTGAAGGGGTCTTACGATGAAAGAAAGGTCCTCCACAAATCTCCTATAACAGATGCAAAGTCCCAGGAAATTTCTAAGCTGATGGATATTTTCGGGGGGGTGTCCAGTTTTTAACTGCTGACATTTTGTTCTGGATCCGTACGCGCACACCTTCGGCAGAGATGACATGTCCGAAGTAAGTCACGTCCTGTCTGAACAATTTAATTTCTAAAGTACTTTTCTAAGATTTTCTACGTGTTCTTCAAAATTTTTCCCGACGATGATGTCATTGAGGTATATCAGACAGGCTTTGTAGGAAAGACCTCTCAACATGGTCTCTATGAGGCATTCAAATATTGCCGGAGCATAGCATAATCCAAACGACATCATATTGAACTGCCAAAGTCCTTGTCCGGTAGGAAATGCCGTTATTTCTCGGTCAACAGGACGTATTTCTACCTGCCAAAATCCATTCTTTAAATCAAGCGTCGAAAACCACTTGCTTCCAGAAAGATCGTCTAGAATATCGTCAATTCTAGGAAGAATGCGGCTATAATTCTTCGTGATTTCCTACAACTGTCGATAGTCGACGCAAAGTCTAGTTAAAGTGTCTTTCTTTTGGAATAGAAAGATAGGTTAAGGTGGAGCGGAAAGATAGGTTCCGCAAGTCTCTTTCTTGCCTGTCCTTTAGAAGTTTTCCTACCATTTGTTAAGCCAAATCTTTTCGGATGATCAAAATATTGGCTCCTGTATCAATGGTCATATTTCAATGAACTCCATTAATGTTACGAACTGTATAAATACCTAGGTAATTTTAGTGAAATTATATATGGAATTGTAGCTTTGTGTGTGTGTGTGTTTGTGTGTGTGTAATGAAGATGAAAGTTAAAAGAGACGATGCTCTGCCGGGAAAGTAAGAGTCCAGAAGCAAGTCTATTTAACATTCAGTAAGGGGTTATTCAATAAATTTGGAGAAAAATAGCCAAAACTCGCCAAACTCGGAGACATTATGTCCGGTCACTTATCACCGCCATAGGTATTTTAACTGAACCATATCCGGCTCTCAGATGTCTTCCAGGAATTTCAAGAAGAGTTAGAAATTTCTCGACGGCCGGGAGGAACTATACAAAATCAGGAAGAGCATCAGTTTCAAAGTTGGGAGTTGTTAGTTCAAAATGACTAAGGAGTATTGAGATATTCGAGAAAGCTTCGCCTTTTAGATGCGCTTTGCATCGCATTGTTTTTAGCGTTCTTAATAGTTTGAAGTGTAACTACTGATTGTACTCTGTGATATTGTGAATAACTTTACTAGTATTTCTGTGGAAAGGTTCAGAACTCTGAAGTGTTTGTTTTGATAAAATATACTCTACCAACCTACCATCGGACCTGTGTGCATTCAATCTATTACAAATCCCACTCCTGACACTCCTGACTAAAAATTATTGTATGCGTATAGGTTCGTAATACCCGTATGTACACACTACATAATGTGGACTATATAATGAAAAATCCTCAAATGATTATCATTTTTCCAACAATCTATTTTTACAGTTTCAATCTTATCTTCCATAGCTCTCATTTTCTTAAAAGTATAAATCTGTGTTCTAGTATATACATGACTTCCTCTAGGATTCCATTTGCAACATCTCTGTTCTTTTGCACAAAGAACAATGTCCTTTAAACGTAAATTTTCTCAAAATTTCATTAGTGACATGAGCTTCGACAGAGGGACGATATTGACATTCCTCTCACGACAAATTTTCTCAAGCTCTGCGTTCTTTACTTGTGATATCCGCCAGGATTCCATTGCAAAACACATAAAGCTTCCGTAGCTGTAAACATAGGTCCAATTTTACCAGAGTTGTTACTCATTTAGCACTACCCAGGGCGTACGTGTAGCTTAAAGTATGCTACGGAGACGACTAATATTACCCCCTCGTTAAGTAAAGGTTGAATGTTTATTGCGAATTTTTTGCTTAAATTTATAATAATATTTTCTTTATCACTAAAGTTACGAAAACTAAAAATTCATTTTTCTGAAAATTCCTGTCAATGAACATAAATGGTTTCCTCCCAGGTCTTTGAATAATAAATAAAAATTAAATAAAATGCAAATAAATAGATAAAAAATAAAAAATAATGGCAATTAGTTAAACAGTAAATTAAAATACGGGAGCTGATCTAAGTCTAAAAAATACTGGAAGTAGTTTAAGTCTGAGAAGCAATGAGTATTTTAAAAATTATTAAAAATTTATAATGTGAAGTTTTATTTAAGTTTTTGTTTTACACGAAAGGTCTATTTTTCCCATTTTTAAAATATTATTTAGCTATTCTCTATACAGTGGTTTTTAGAAAATTATACTTAGAATATTTTGTTAATTCTTTGTTCATTTAATTATATTTGCTAGATTATTCGCTAATTATCTTGTATTCTGTAATTAGCTGGTAAAGTTTGTTCATGTAAAAGTACTAATGAATCAGCATAATACATTTCTACTTCGATATTTTTCTTCGACTGATTTCAAAAGCCTTTAATTACATAATCCGGTATGGAACGCAATAATTGCCATCACTGATTGTCATCTGTCGGTATCTATTAAGTAACCAGTTCCACAGAAGGCCGAAACTGTCCAGAGACGTTTTAGAAAAGGTTCATCTGCTTCTTAAAAATAAAATATCATAAAGCGAACTGTTGTAAAGAGGCGAATACTTGTATGATGCTTATTGCGTTGTCTATGTATATGATTTGTGTATGTGTGTGTTTCACTTTGAAGACTTCTGTTTGGATAACCTGCGTATTTTTATGTGTATAAGTGAAAAATAAAACACAATATTCAGTGGTAATTTGAAAAGGAGGTCGAAAAAGCAGAGTTAGTGCAAATTCCCTTTCTTCTCTTTCTCTGCTTTTTTTTAATGCCAACTGTTGTCAGTGTGTCATCTGTGATGCCAAACTCTCCTAACTGTGCTTTAAAGAATGTTTCGATATTCAGAAGCAGTGCTTGAATACTTTCGAACTTTCTCTGTTGTTTGACGCTCAGTTTTCTGGAGGGGGAGACGGTGTGTTTATCGAATCACCCATCCTAAAATAAACCACTGCACTGTGACTCCCGTTTTGCTTTTGCAAATGATGTTTATACAGCTACTCATCCTCTGTATTTTGTTTCATTATGCTAGGCCTTCGTAAAGTGTCGGTGTCGTTCAACCGTGAATACGGAGCTTGTTGTGAAAACATGAGCACTCGTTCATCTTTCTCCTCGCACGAGCTAATGATGAGGGAAGAAAGGAAAGAAAACAGCGGAAGTATGACGGTTTCTTTTTCAGGGATGGGATAACAGAAATTCTCGGTAGAAAAAAGAATGACTTGGGTAGAAAAAGTGATGTTAATCGCATTCACTTTAATGAAAATCCTTCTAAATAACATATGCCTGGCGAATATGAATTGGGTTACTAACTTGGAGGAAAACCATAGCCTTTTATCCTTAAACGATTTCGAATGGTATCCAAATAAAATGCTAGATAAATCCTTTAAACAAGTATCGTTCACTGAAGGCATTGCTTACACAATATTGTCCTAACGCATGGGGACGTTCAGTGATGCAATCGATGCACATAAGCAGTGAAGTTTTGAAGGGATAAACAGGATTTTTGATCATGGACGATGGTTTCGGAACACTTGTATTTCTACTCGATCGGAAATTCATACAACCTGTACTTTAACTTCCTCAGTACTAGAGGCTGAATAAAAGCTGCTAGGTCTGTTAAAAGGGAATCAGTCTTCCAAAACTATTGTATTAGTATCTGTTTTTTAGAATCAACTCCCTAAAATCAGCTATGATATTGTTACGTGCCTAGGAGTTCATACGGGTTGAATGCACACAGAAATTTATTTTCCAGAAACCCTTAATATAATAGTTCTGGAACTTTCCACACAAAAGTACTCCTACGGCTCCTCTCAGTATGACAGAGCATAATCAGTAGTTACCATTTCAAACTACTAAGAACGTTGAACACAAAACAATTGAAAGCGGTTCAAAAAGCGAAAGCTTTCATGATGATTTCTCAATACTCTGAGTTAAGCTGAAAATCCCAATATCGCCAGTCTTGGTGTCAATACTCTGGGCTAAACTGATCTAAATTTGGCTACAAAAATTAGTCTTCAAAACTAACACTAGCTTGAGACTAACTCGCCAAAATAGCCTTTTACCTCAGTGTTAAGTGAACTTCATCGTGTACCCCTATTTTTCCGACGATTCTGATGCCTTTCATACAAGAAGTACTACAATTTACATAAAATTCACAAAAATTATATACGTGTATACAGAGTTCATGACAATATTGAGCGGAGTGGTCAAACCCTAATAAGATTTGATGTTTCTCACCTTGTGTGTAGTATTTTTTGTGAATGGGCATCCTTAAAATCTGTTGATTTGAAAGTTTTCTTAAGATTAAGGTTGCAAGGGAAGAAAGTATTTAACTATGGGATTTTGTTCTTCAGGTGCTTTTGAACAAAACAGGAAGAGAACTGCTATAAACCTTCGTGTGCTTTGCTGTGGGATATGTGACTTAATAGTTAATAATGTGGATTAATCCGAGGCTTTATTTTCTTCAACTCACGCAATACGGCGTACAAGAACATTTAGCGATTTATGATGTCTTAGGAGAACTATTATGGGGAAAAATGGCGCGATTAATAAAAAAAACATAAAAAAGAAACTGTTCATGATTTGCGACACAACATTTTCCACTGCACATGGGATAGCATCCGGCATTATGAATTAAGAACTAGTTCTTTTCTCGTGGTGCATATGCGCGATATTTTCTATGTTAAAAGTTTCGTTAAGACGTCGTAAATCGCCAGATTTACTAGTAAACATGAAATAGAAATACGCAGAAAGATTTCGATACACGGATATTTTCAAGGTTTGCCATATGTAATAATTTGTAATTGAATCCCTCTACGTAAGCTTATCAAGGCAGATATCTTTTAAGAGATAAAATCGGTTCTATTTTTTTCATTTTTACTAAGATCATCTCTAGTAAATACTGAAAGGTTTACATTGTAACAATGTTATAACTTAAGGTAATATATCTTATACATTCAATAATGAGCCTTAAGAGTTTAGCTTCTGCTGCACGTACATTTGTTAGAGAATTATCTTATAGCATTAAAATTTATTTTACTTTCACAGTATGTATCATTTTCATGATCAAGTATACAGACTTTACTTTAACTTGCCTGTCTTATTTCTGAACAATACGTAATTATAATAATGGCTACTAACGGATAAGTATCTCCCTGTATATTCCCCTCTTGTTTCCGCGTTCAGACAAAAAACATTTTTCTAAACATATTATGTAGCTGAAAAAACACGTTCATTCTTTTAACTTTTACCAATATTTTAACTCTTAAGCTCCTTTAATACGTCATTATATTGTATTATGCTTCATCTTTTATTCATGCAGTCTAAGAAAATTTTTGATCTTTTTGCTAGCGCAGACTGGTAAAACTGGTGAAAAATACTCCAGTTCCTTGCAGTTTCGATCGGCATGTCTTTTTCATCAACTTCACCAAGTAAGTAATTTACAAAATATTTTATAAGCTTAGTGAAAAAATAGAATGAATGTATCGAAAAAGAAAGTACTTTTTAGAAGAAAATCTGGATAGAGAAGAACACAACATACAGTAAATTGATGTGGATTGGTGGTTCATTAGATCGATTTGCAAAACGCACTAAAACTATCTGCCGATGGGGAGAAATTTGAGAACTTTTAAACGGATGTTAGGAATCGGTATGCAAAATAAGGGTATCTGTTATGAGGTGAGATTATCAGTATGACATCATTCAAAAGGAATTTATATTATCCAGTGAGATTTATGTATACATTTAGAGATTTATGTTAAGCATTATAAGATTAATCTAAGGATTTATACACGAGGACTCTAATATAATCTAAGTGAGTTATACATAGTTATACACGATATGTTACACATCAGGAAAATCTTGATCATGCAACCAACCTGTTCTCATGAACCAAGATCTCATGCAACCAACCTGTTCAACCGCTCGGAATACAATTCGGGGGGCAAACTGCCAGCGTTTTGTTACTTTAGCTCACTAAACTACTGGTGATCTCCAAGCTGTTGAATACTAAAAACGTCTGCAATCAAGTACATGTATATTTCCATTAAAACTGCAATACTAGGAATGATATATCCGATTGCCTAGAAATTTCCATAAGGCTATGGAAGGCTATGGAAATATTTACAAAAAATAGCACAATATGCATACAAAATTATGCGCCGGGAATCACTATTAAGTGTTGAAACTACATTACTATTGGGATTCTTATACACAGACTGCCTAAGCTACATATCGTCAAGAATACAAAAGTCATACTAGAAGGATTCAAACTTTGATCACAGGCAACTGCAACATATTGAGGTTGAAGATTATCTATACGAGAAATTAGTGCTCGTGTTGAATGGAATTCGGCCACGGTGATGCGAATGTGAACACATTCGCTTGAAAAACCCTGTCTGTTCTGTCCATGGAGGAAGGAAGGAGCCTCCATCGTTTCTCCATCGTTCTGTTATACCATCGAAGGAGAGAATAGATTTTTTATTGCATATCGTATACACTACAAAGCCTTATTCAAGAGTTAAGGTATGTTACACAGAACCAATCTTCTTACATATAGTTCGATGTTTGTAGCATCGGAAATTCGATATCGCAGCCGCGAGAGACATCCAAATTTAAACTAACAATTAAAAAAATTAGTCATATCCTGATGGTGATAATATATCCACATGATGTATAAGAGGAGAGGCTTTCGAAACTTCCAAAGAGATGAGCTGTCCACTTTGCCACAAGCATTACAAATGAAACTACCAAAACTAATTACTAGGATAAGGAGCCACTGTATAAGTTAATCCGAACATATACTACAACTGTAAATGTTTTTGTTATGATATCTTTGTTACGTTCTGAAATCCATGCTTTTCTCTTGTTTACGTTTCCCATTAATTATTTTTATCTGATCAAATTTCACTAATCTGTTATCCAGTATAGTGGCGTTATTTATATTTTTATATTATATTAATGCTCTGGTAAATATTTTGCATGCGTCCATTCTCTTTAAATACACCAATATCATCGTTGAGATAAATTAAAAATTTTGCTCCAAATCCAGTTCAGATTCTGAATGATTGCAAAAATGGCAATATTTTTTTCACACTATCCTTCTGTGAGAAACTGCTGTAATGCTTTGAAAGATGTTAAGAGAGGAAACAAGCGTTCACTCGATCTTCCCGAGCAAATCACAAAGGTTCGATGATATTTAAGTCTCAGGGTTATGCAGGTTAGGGAAAATGTGCAATTTCATGTCATTCAAACTATTATTGAAGGATCTGATTTCGGTGAATGAAGAGAATTATCATTTTGAAAAATGCAGTTACCCGAAGAAGAACAATGTCTGCGTCACTAAATGAGGATGGTTGCTTAACATAATTACGTAGACGCAGTTATTTAATTTACCTTATAAGGTTATAATTGGGTTTACTCAAAACGTAACTGAACAACTACCATATTTTGCTCTAAGAAACTGACAATCTGGACAGTAATCCTTCACTGTTTGTTTCTATTGATCATCATTTACTGTTTTATATTCTTAGAACTAATGAAATGTCTGTCTTGAATTTTTTTTAAAACAGGAGATTTTAAGATAGTAGCTTTACTACAGATGTTTTGATTATGTAGCCCCCTTAGTACTGAATTTGCTGAAAATGTCTTTTGTACACACACACACTAAGCTTGTCCTTTTTACGTAATAATCCTCTTTAACGTCTTTCTGGCTTCGTCAGCAGATTTCGTTTTCCTGCCATAATTATCTCTCAGATGCAGTTTTGCTGTGAATAGATATGCTATGATGACTTTAAATACGATACTTGTTTATATACCCAATAATTTTACAACTGATGTTACAGATGTACCTAACAGTCAGGCACAAATACTTCCAGACAACCACAACTGCTACCAAGCTAGCCCATTCAGATATCGGAATCCAAACTAAGGATAAACTATGAGTGTCATATGGCTGACTATTTGTAACTCAATCAGATCACTAATTTGAATTGACTCCAAACTAAATTTCATAAGTGAAATTTTCAATTTTACCCAACCTGCAGAATATATGTAAAATAATCATATAAAAAATTAACAGTCACTTTTACGGGCCCTCATGTAATTAATGTAATGTAATCGCTGGAAACAAAATTACCTTTTTTAAACATAGTGCTTTCAATAGTTCGTCTGTCTCTAGACAGGGAGAAGTTCTTAAACTCTCACACGATAAAAGCATTGCATTTACTAAGATTACCGTTTTGTTGAAATTTAAATTTAGGAAAAATCTTAGATTTATGTAGGTTGTAAGGTATCTTTTAATTTTGTAACAGTTATTTTAATTTCAGTGTGCTTTCCTATCGATTCTTGTTTCCACTTACAGCTGCCTACCAGAATGAGTTTGTAGAATCACGTAGAATACAAATGAGTTAGAAGTAATATTTAATGAAAGTTCAGTTTACTTTAGCCAAAAAGAATGAGGAAGCCTGCAAGATTTTATATAATATTTTCAAAACTTAACCTCTTAATGTACTCAATGGAGTAAACCGAACTAAATTATTTCCTTGCACTCGATTAAATACATTCAAGAATTTTTGTTCAGATATGAATACGACAGAAAATATCCGCCACAGTTTTGTATTAAAATAAAGAAAGATCTTAAAAGAGCTTGATTTACAATAAAGGATAAAGAAAATTGGTGAAAAAGAAAGATTACTTAAAGAATTTTTATTGGTGCATTAAGGGGTTTAAGAAGCCTGAGATTCGTCTAAATAAAAAAGCACATTTATTATTCTAAAATTATTGCTATTGGATTTTAGAAACATAATATTAATATACAGCACTTTTCAAATTTTTAATATTTTCCCCATCAAATAATAACTATGGCTGTATATTTACATACATTAAAACCCGATTTTTCAGTTAGCAGATATATAGAAAATTTATTTTCATATAATTCTTTCCGAGTAATTAATTTGTATTTCAAATAAGATGTATAGTTTTTTATAAAACATTTATAATTCTTTTTTTTTCAATTTATATTATTTTAGTTCTCTTCTGTTACTGAACAGAGATATGTTCTTGCGAAAATCCATGCATTGATTCCCATGAAAAAATTTAATTTGAATGTATGTATCTTCAAACGACAACATTTTATTCACGACTGTTCGCTAAACTAGACGTACTGAAAATTTACTACGCATTGTTAAAGCAACCCAATATTATAATAATTAATGAAAAGTGAAATTTGATTAAAAAATTCTGATAAAATATTAATGTTTTTTGCATTATCATACTTTTTTTACTCAAAATACAATTCTTATCCCCATATAATTCTTAACACTTGGCGCATTTCAGAGCCGTGATATTTTTCTGAGGTTTTTTTTCTCTGCATATGACACTCTGAGGTTCATCAGTAAACATTCTCTTTTAAAAATGTCTGTGTAATCAATATCATCAATGACTCTGAAAACTATGTTATGCGTTAAGATAAAGATTATTAAGCAGAATCAGACTTAATGTGAACAGATCCTAGCGTTAACGTTAACGAGACGAAGAGTCAGATTCTGAAAGCTTAGAACGATCGGAGATTCAGATGCAACTGAATGTACATATGCATTAATAGATACTATTTGCTAGTAAATCAAATTGAAACAAATATATTTGTTAAGATGTATTTTCGCGTTCTGTTTCAATTTATCTGATTTTCTTAGAATCAATTTTTTTCCCTCTTCATGATACTGATATTTAAGGTGTGCATCGTAGAATCACCCGTTTAACTGCTAACGGCTGCAGCTATAAGTCATAAAAGTGGTGTCTAGGTATAGTAAAGTGGCTATGCGCTACTAGATGCGACCGCTTATTGCGCCACTTGGCGAGAAACGGCTGAGTTACCGTTCCTGTCTCAAAGAAGGTACGAGATGGACGGAAAAGTGAGTTAAAACGTGGTAAAGCATGATCGATTGAATACGAAAAGATACCTTGTGAGTATGAATACTAAAAACAGAACGCTGAAAACGCACATTTGTTTCTTCGCGATTTCCAAAATTGTGACATCACAAAACTTAAACGAAAGGAGAAAAGATTATTTTTTGGATGAAAAAAGAGCTCGTATCGCGGAACAGTGGTATCGCTTGTAATTCACAATCGAGAGGACTATGGTTCAAACCCAGCGGGATGCATCCTTCTACTGATTGTCTTTACATAAAAAGTAGACAATATGCAGATCGTGCACAATCATGTCGCAAAACCCATCAACTCAAAGCAACTTGAGCTTGGTGTGCGAAATTTATGCATTATGCAAACAGTGTGTGAAATGTGACACCTATTGACCTCAGAAAGCTATAAAAGAAATATCTCCTTGGGGTTGTATGTTGAAGCTCGAAGTCATGGAAGCAATTTTCAAAAACATGATTATTGTCAGATGATTCCCCTTTATGGTGAATATGGGCGCTAGGCACAATCGGCAACGCGGTTGTAACGGCAACTTTTTCCTGCAGGCCTGCATCTTTCGCACAAAACCATCCTACAGGTGAAACGTCAAAGAGGGATAGGATGCGTGGCAGCCGATCTAACAGATCAGCTAAGGTACGCCGGAAAATACAACTGAAAGATGTATTATCATACCTTCACATATCCGAACAGCAGTGACGGAGGACGGGGACACCTAGTGTCTAAAAAAGTAAGCAGGTATATATCCCACGCCATCCACTCTCTTGAATCGGCAGCTCCCGATTCCCAGGAGGCCTGCCTCGGGAATGCATTTTCTCGTCGGTGAAGTCGCATGAACAAACAGGGACCTGAATGATGTTACATGAATGCGTCAGCTGATTGAATATATAAGCATTAGCTGTTAGAATGCATTGGTGATGCTCCTGGGCGCACGTTGCCATAATTCTTAAATACATCAAATGCTAATAATACTAATAATTCTTAAATACATCGATATGATCCGTCAATTAAATACATTAATACATTGAATACATGATTAAGTAACATGGATATATTGGTTATGTACTTGAGAGCTTCATTATAGTAAGACACTTGAATGCATTAAACCTGTTTACATTTATTTTACATTTATTATTTGGGAACTTGCGTTATTTGAATACATACATTCGTTGATATAATATATACAAGATTATGTTATATGAGTACTGTTTGTACACTTGAATACTAGTTATATACTTGAATACTTGATTTCAATAAAAACACTTGATTAGTTGAATACATTATCATATATACAGTTATATGAGTATTGGAGTACGGTTGTTGACACTTATATATACATATATACAATTATTCTTGGATACATAAAGTACCCATGTATCATAGTTTACATTGAACAACTCATAAATTCAAATAAGCTTGAATAATTATATACGTTATTGCTTGAATACTTAATTAATTACTTATTTTATTACTGTTGCAATTCTGACACTAGTGGCACTCGTTTTGGCACTATCGATGGTGGTGGAGTATATCATACGTTTGCTTGTACAGACACTACGGAAGCGTTCCAGAAAAAAAAATTGCAGAGTTCGTGGCCACAACAATATCCGAACAACAGCAGAAGAGAAATAAATAAAAACTGTTGCCTGACAGAACGTCGCGCTTGGAAAATCTTAAGTTAATTGGGTGCTCATCCATACCGGCCAACATCTCATCAGGCATTACTAGACGGGGATACCGAGAGACGTTTCGTATTGTGCAACTTCGTTATGAATCATATAGAGCTCCAGCCAACATTCTGGGCAGATAAGTGTGAACGGATGAGCATACTTTTCGTGTTATGAAATGTACAACAGGCAGAATACCACTGGGCACTGGGAAGTGCATCATGTTCTGCAGACGTTTCACATCAAATAACGATTTTCGATGAATATTTGGTGTGGAATTCACAATAATAGGCTAATCGGGATAATATTTTCCCAGAGTACGTTAACGGCCGTACAATATTTAGAACTTCTGCTAGACGTACTACCCGATTTTGCTGAGAACCTGCCGTTGCTTCGGATGCGGAATAGGTGGTTTCAACGTGACGGCACGTGTGCTCAGAAGCCATCACCAGTGAACCAGTACCTGATAGAAGAATTCGGAGAACAAATAATCCGTTATGGTGATACGGAGAGTGACTTCCATGTTCATCTGACCTAACAGCGATGGATTTTCTCCTGTAGGGATACCTCAAACAGCAGATGTATGCTACCCCTCCATAAACATTGCATCCTTCAACAACGTATTACAGATGCTTGTGAAAACGTGTCACCTGCTATGTTACAACGTGTGCAATGTAAAGTTTTAACAAAGGTCCAAATGTGCATCTCAGCTGACGGACAGAAGTTTGAACATCGAAAATAAAGATAGCTTGTGATAAGAATTTTTTTCCCCTTTAAGATTCTTTTTCACCACGTCACAGTGTAGGAAATCACGAACAAGCATATACGCGTTTTAAACGTTCTGTTTTCAACATTCGTGTCCACGAGGTGTTTTTTCGTACTAAATCGGTGATACTCTACAACTTTAACTCATTGTTTCCTTCTATCTTGTATCGTTTTCGAGATAGCAAAACTAAACTGTGCCTTTTTCTACCAGGTGGCTTTGTAAGCGGTCTTATCTAGTAACTCGTAGCTACTTTTATGATTATAGTAGACACTACTTTTATGATTATAGCTGCAGACGTTCGGCAGTTAAACGGGTGGTACCGGACTTTAGTGGTTCCTCTGACATGCGATAATAATGTATTGAGGATATATGATCTCTAAATTAATGATTCATGACAGTTTGTGCTTAACAGAGCATGTATATATTTGCAGGTTTGGTGAAACTCCCCCAATTTACATCAACATTATTCGTGAGCCTGTAGAAAGGATCATATCTTCATATTTCTATCGTCGAATGGTGGCCAGGCAAAATAAGACTAAAATTCGACCTAGTGCTTATTGGCTAAACAAAGTAAGTAACACATTCCTTAATAATATTCAAATAATTATTTTTGTTCTTCGTATTGATTTTGTCAAATCTTTAATTGCAGCCATTAAAAATTAAAATAAATAAATAAATAAAAATAAAATATTTAATAAAACTGGATTAACTTTGTGAGGAATTTTATAAAAATATTTTAGACCAGTCATCTTAAACTTAATTTCCACGCTAGCCGAATCCACGATCAGAAAGCAGCTGAAGGGCCGGAAATTCTGGAACAAAATTATTTTTTTAATAGAATAACCCTTTTTAACTATGGTTTTTAATCTCGTTTACTAAATATTTATTGAAACAAATAAAAACAGTAATAATGAAGACAGAAAAATTCAAATGTGTACTTATTTTCTATCTTAAATATAAAGGCTGTTTGTTATCTGTAAGAAATTTCTGTTTCTGACTCTTTGTAATTCAAACGTATTGACAGCTAAATATTAAATACTCAAACTAACATGGATTTCAAATAATTCTGATACATTAAACTGACCACTGAATAACTTACTTAAACTAAAAAATGAAGAAATTACGAAAATTTTCCAAGTCGAATAAAACTTGAGAATAAATAATGACAACATATTCTCCTTTATTTATTAAATTTTTCTTCGATGCATACAGAAAACATACATACATTTGTATGTAGATAATCAAAAGCTTCTTTATTTCTTACTGCAGTTTTCAGCTATAACACCTCATGGCGTTTAGATTTTCATAAAGTTTGTAACCAGTGAGAAAAATTACTAGAAGTTATCTTCATCCAGATTTATAGGTGCTCATCGGTCAGTTGAGCTTATTCATTTTCAGCTGCAGAAAAAACTATTCACATATACTCTGAAGCAAAGCGATTATTCCTTTTGCAAAAATTCGTAACTGAATCTTTTGACATGTACGAGTAAAAATCAAATCTATACCTTCAAATCTTTGAATAAGATTTGTATCACATTGTAAATTTGTTAGATCCATTTGAATATTTTCTGGGGCGTTCAAGGATCATTTTTGGTAACGAAAATAATATAAATTTCACCTCCAAATCATTATAATTTTAAGCTTTTTCTTCAACTTCTTGTCATAATGACGTTGATTAATTTACGAAAAATATATTCGCGGTTCATGTAAAATTGTCTCAGGAACCACCAGTTTCAGTTGGTTTGGTTTGGTTCATTTAATTATAGTAAAGTATTCTACGGCTATCTGCGTAACGAGAGGGATGCCTTTGGGGAAGACATTTTAAGCCGCCAATTTGAGATCACCTGCTTACGGACTGTTAAAGAAAACTAAGATTTATCATTATCATTTGTGCTATTATAACAAAAGGCCTTTCGTAAAACAAAAACATTTATAAATCATACATTAGGGTATAATATCGTAATATAAAGAATATTTTTCTTTAGCATTAAGAGGTGAACTAAAATCATGGCAACTTGGCATGAATTCTACTTTTTCCCAGAGAAGACTAAGAATTTCTTATTAAGTTGTAATATCTACTTATTAAGCTTTCAGTGCGACAGGTGAAATAAATGCAGGAACCAGACAAGAGAAGAGTTAAAAGAACCCTTTATTAATGCACAATGTCCCGACTTCACGCGACCAAATTACGCCTGGCTCGGGCGGTAACTCAACTAACAAGAATTAAAATTCAAAGATTATTAACACTACTAACAAGAATTAAAATTCAAAGATATTAACAAAATAGTAAATTTTCCCCGGGGCTTAGATAATCCTGTTACCTAAAATCACGTCGAAGTCTCGTGGCAGCAAAGTAATAGCAGTTTCGAGATTATATAAGGTATTTCTCCCGCCTTCTTTTCATGCCTTCGTGGTGTAGTAGTCAGCACGCTCGGCGCGTATTCAAGAGGTCCGTGGTTCGAGTCCCGGCGAGAGCATTGCTCATTTTTCATCTCTCCTGCTTCGACATAACCGAATGTCTCTACAGTGGCGTGCGAACTGAAAAGGATGATGGATGATGATTCTCCACCACCAGGATTTGGTGATTGTGTCTCCCAATCCCCAGTAGCCCTTTAAAAGGGGGAGTATATAAGGTATTTCTCTCGCCTTCTTAGCATGCCTTCTTGCTGTAGTGGTCATCACGCTCAGCGCGTATTCGAGAGGTCCATGGTTCAAGTCTCGGAGAGAGCATTGCTCATTTTTCATCTCTTCTGCTTCGAAATAACCTAATGTCTCTACAAAGTCAAAGTTAACTTATTAACAAAATCAAAAATGACTGTATTCATATATTCATGCACCTTTAATAAATAAATTGTTAAGATAAATAGTACTGTAGACAAAAATTTTACTCATTTGTGTTAAATAATTAGTTTTTGTTCTCATAAACAAGTATCTAAAATTTGAAATAGGTCTAAGTGATGCTTTTACAGCCAAATTTAATCCTTGTAACAAATACTGATCTGCATACACGTTTAGAGGAATGCGAATTAATTTTGTACGCATCACAACTATTTTTTTTTTATTTTAACTATTTTTATTTAAATTGCTTTCAAAGGGGCGTTTTCTTTAACATATTGTGTGTTACCTTTATTTATTAAATATCATGTTCTTTGCACTAAAACCATAAAATTCAGTTAAAGAACAATATCGCAAAATAATTTTAAACTGAACATATCATCTTCAGAATTTCCTATACGCAGTCTCACGCGCTGGAGATAAAAATGTTTTTCTGTACAACGTTGCCATTGCTCGCTTTGAAATCCTTGAAGGCCCGTCCACACGAGTACGCTCGCAACGTAGTTGCCATAATTTTTCTTTCGCCGGCGTAAATTCGTATTACGCAGAGAACGTAAAACTGAGATCGCTCATGTTCAGCTTTTTCGCCTGCGACGTGGACGAACAGCCAATATCTGACTATCACGTGACATAGTCGGAAAAAACTTGCTTACGCTTTTCAATACGGCGACGGGGCCAAAGCAGCGGAGCTTTCTTTGGTCGGAACCACATAGCGTTTTTTTTTTTTTTTTTTCCAGAGATCGTAACTGTCCACAGGAATGAAATCATCAGCATTATTTACAGCATCCCCAATTCTCTCAAACTATATAGATTGGTATAAATTTCGAATGCTCATTAAGGGGGAAAAACTGTATATTTATAAAGCAATCATCCGACCAGTATAATCCATGTGCTTCACCTGTATGTAACACCGTAAGTAACAGGAACCTAAATAAGTTACATTTTCTACGAAATCGAAGTTTCTGCCTTACAAAATTCTTTAATTGTTACATATGTTCGTTATTTCATGTATAACAAGAAGCTCTTTAAGTATCCCAATATTAAATACACCAAATACTAACTTAACAATATAACAACTTTTGAAATAAAGCAGTTGACTGTGAAAGTATATTCAATAAAATACAGTTACGAAATTTGCGAGGACAGTTACAACTTATACACATAGGGTACACACATAGGGTCATAGGGTACACATTTATTAAATATTAATTAAATTACCTTTGCCGTGACATCTACTTGTTACTTTATTTTAAATAGAAGCTCGTATTACGTATAGCTGAGTGGTCAACGCGCTGGACTCCAAAGGGAAAGGTTGCGAGTTTGAACCTTCTCCATACTCATTTGTAAATTTCCTCATTTTGAAACGTATTTCTTATATTTAATCATGAATAATTTTATTCTTATTTTATCTATTTATTATTATTGTTTTCATTTTTTATTTTCTATTATTATTATTATTGTTTTATTATTATTGTAATTTAGTTTAAAAATGCACACTGTAAGTAGGAAACGTTAACCCATTATGTAATGATATATATGCATCTCCTGTAAAAATTATTTCTTTATTTTTACCTCATTGCATATTTTATTCTTCACATAACTTTGCATAAACTGCCCAAAATTAAAATTTTGTTCTAAATTCAAAAATAAATAAAAGTAAGAAATAATAAAAAGAAAAACAAAAGAAAAATCTGAAAGCTTTCAGGTTTTATATTACTCCCAAACGGGCGTTATTTTTTGTCCCCCCCCCGTCGTTTATAGACACATAGACGTTTTGCGAGCATTTGGGTTAATGTCTCATTGTGCTAAAATATTTAAAAACAGCATATCTTTAGAAATTTTATTGGATGAACTTTTTTCTTGTAATTTATTTGTGTAATAATATATGCAGAATAATCAAATTATAGAACACTTTACTTATTACACAGGTTTCCTTACACGTACTCCCATACCACACATAAACAAGCAAGCCAAGGGAGGGAGGAAAGATTAAAAAATATGAAGTTGATTTTAGCATAGGGTGTTTCAAATCATTTAATTCTCTTTATATACTGATTTATAAATTTTATAAATTTAAATTATTTACAATTTTATAAATCTTAACAGCCAAAACAATTTTATAAATCTTAACAGCCAAAACAATTTTATAAATCTTAATTACCATTACCATGACTGAATTATGCATATAGTAACTGTTGAATCTTACTATCCGAGTTGCTAAATTGCTTAATAAACAAAATTTCACTATAAAACAAATCGAGTGTGATATTCTTCTCACCAAACTACGAAACGGCAAGATGAAACATTTTAAACTTGTAGCCTTCTGTGAATGTCACATTTTTTCTCTTCAATAATTCTATTGGCTAAACGCAGACTTCGCTCGCGTCCTCGTTTGGACGATTTTTTTGCCGGCGACGTGCGTTTCGTTGTGTCATTTACGTCTCTAGCGTAGTCGCATGGACGGGCCTTGAGTTTGTTAACCAAAAATTCGTTAAAATTTTGCAAAATATGAAATCAATAATAAAAGAAATTTCAAATTTGGGCTTCCAGATGTCCATATTCGCAGCAGGATTACGTCATTCAAAATTCGATGGCTCTAGATACCATCGTTTTGCCAAAAACATACATACATTTATGCATTTTCTTTATTATTTAATTTCTTTAAGGGGACGGTGGACTTTAAAAATTAGTCTTTTAAGTTTTTGCGTTTTCAACAAGAAATTTAGATGTATACATATTATAACATCAGTTTATAAAATACATGTTCGAAATTTCAAATGATTTTAAATGAAAAATTTTTAAAGCAAATAATTAGTTATTTTAATTAAAGATTTAAAATGCTCCTTGCGCTCTAATTTTCAATATTTTTTCCTAATTTTTTTCTTCAAGTTAGTTATAAAGACTTGACAAAACATTTTGTGTATCCGTTATTGAATATGATGAATCAAAAATTTTTAAAAAGGAATATTGTGAATTTATACCCAGTTTTCGGGAAAATGTCATTTTTTGTTAAACTTATCACAAGTGTTAACTTCTTAATAACCTCATATCCAAAAATGCATACTAAGATCTACTGTAACATATAAGAAGATAGTTTCTTCCAAATATCATTAAATTTCGAACTAAAAATGAGACGCATGGAGCATTTTCAAAACATACGAACTGCGAAAAATTTGTTTTGAGAAAACCGAATTTAAAGTTTTTTTCAAACTTACCTTTGATACATGGTCATGAGAAACAGCAAATTAACTTTAAATATGAATTTGTAAACACTAAATAACACTTTCCTATCATTTAACTATTTTTAATATCATAATATTAAATATGACAAAAATAAACATATCGCTAATTGATATGTGATTCGAAGATATAGGTAGAAACAATTTATGCATTATAGCCAATGAAACATTAAAATTTCACCCGCATTATATGTTTTAACTTCATTTGTTACATTTATATCTTTTAACGCTTTACAATATTTTTTACTATTTCTGTTTTTTTCCAAGCTGCTAAACTTCTTTTTTTGCTTTGGTTCAAGCGACGTTGATCACGCTTTTTTGCAGTGAGTAAAGAGAACGAGTTTGTTTCCTACTGTTCTACGCGTATAGAATTTACATAACCGAAGTTAATTTCGTAGTTGTCAATACCATCATTTCTAGCCGTATTTTAGAAATAAACACTTCTTTTGGGCAAATATATCAATTATAACATTAGTAAATAACTGTTGAAATACATTTTTTCTACATTTTCTCCAAAATTTAAAGGGCAATGTTTACGTTGTTTACAGATTTTAAATGCTTGTAACTTATTTAAAAATTAGAATATTTGAACTCGGTTTTTGGCATACAATGTGGTTAAGAATATGGAATATTACGACAGTAAATAAAACAAATTCAATATTTTGGTTGATTTTTAGCTATTTTAAAGTCCACCGTCCCCTTAAATATAATACAGGGCTGCAATTTTTGGTGGCAACAGTTTGAAAAATGAACCGACATTTAATGTTTCCGACGCAAAATCGCAAAAAGAAAACAATAGCCCTTCAGGGACAAAAAGCCCCTTTGGACTAAAAAAAAGTCCTAGGAGTTTGTATCACTTGCGTTTTTTTATTTATTATTATTATTATTAGATTACTTTTAATAGACAATCTAAATTTAAGCTTGTCTTTTGCTCTTGGTATGTTTTACACAAGTATGGTTCTCTTTCAATTGCATGTTTTATTTCGGTTAAAAAATGAGAACCTGCGGTTAAAACAAAATATCAATATTAAAATGATTTAATTCTCAGATTAATTTATCTTATCTGCAGCGTACATATCTACACTAAACTAATGCATTCTGATGTAGCTGCCTTTCCCATATTAGTCAGATCACATAGATGTCTGTTTCATAGAGAAAATTTTTGTTTCCAGAAATTTGAACACTGCGTTCTGACGCCAGATCCTGAGTGCACTTTTCTGGAGGGAAGAAATTACAGTGTGTTACAAGTGCCTTATTTCTGTGGTCAAGAATATCAGTGCCAGTAAGTTAATTTTACTCATTTTTAAATAAATTTAATAATTAATTCAGAAAACTGTCGAGGGCGTTTGAACTATCAAAACATCTAATTTAAAGCATAGATTTAAATTCCAAACATTAAAATTATTGACAATTAATTTTAACTTTTCTAAGTTTTTGACATTTTTGTTGTTTTACACTAGTGCAAAAGAAATTCATAGGTATTTTTTTTTATTTATTGCTAATTGCGGGACTAGGATTTTTAATTACTTATCTAATGCAGACCAATGTCAAATGACGATTATATCAAATTTTATATTTGTTATAATATTTTCCTTCATACCGATGTTCCATGAAGTTCATTGATCTCGTCGGTCTGTAAACAATTGTAGATGGAAGTGTTATTTCAATTTCATCTTCTTGTGAATTTCTTTTTAAATAAGTTCTAAACTTACTTATAAACAGTATCACTGCATATACAGAAATCTACTTTAAATCCTTCAGCATCCCTGAATTTTGACTGAAGTTTTCTAAAGCTGCAGAATCAATGTCACTAATAAAAAGTAACCATTTGTTTTCGATTTAAAATTATGCGGTATCTCTAATGCTAAAGGGAAAATGCTAGAATTGCTATTATCAAAATAAAGCAAGCTACACAAAAATTTTCGATCACAGAACTTTAAGAAAGTGATTTATCTCCTTTAACACTAAAGCATATAGAGTCTGGTTTTCTTTCAAAGCATAAACTAAATCCAAACCTTAACAGACGTTTATCTCTAACATCAAATTATTGCTGTATCTGAAACAACTACAAAGATGTCAAAAAGGTTAAAACAACCTTTTCGTTTAAATTAGAAGTTGAATAAAAAATGCACGTCTCGTGCTCACATAAACAGCCATCACTTGTGTCGATGCAACTTAACAGTCAAATTTAAAACTTAAAATGTAATCTAGAATTCAAAACTGCACAATTTATCTCTAACACTAAGTTGGCTCAGAGCTTCAACCAGCGTAACAATTTACATGACGGCAGCTAAAACACAAAGCCGAATAATTTCAATCTTATTAGAATTAACGAAACCTAGTAACGTGTCCTTGAGAAGCAGAAATAAGCTGTGTCCTACAATCCAAAAATCTCATCTTAAATATTCTCTAACACATTTACTCAGATAGATTCAGATCTGAAATTCTTCTTATACGATAGACGTTATTAATTGTATCTAAAAATATACTGCCCTTTGTACATAATGAAAAACTCGCTAAAATACTACAAATCGTAAATATGGCAAGAGTTTGGATTTGCTAGGTGTAGCAATGAGAGTGAACCAAAACCTCAGTGCGTTGTATATCACGAAGTACTTGCAAACGAGTATATGAAACTAGGAAAATTGAAACGGCACTTGGAGACGAAACACACAGCGATGTGTTAAGAACTGAATATAAAGAAATCAAAGTTGTTATATTTTATTTTTTTCTTTTACTTATTTTTTATATATTTGTTATTTTTATTCATTTATATTTTAATATTTTTGCTCCACTTGCAGAACTATTGCACATTTGTTTTTTTAATTTGCTAGCGCTGTAACTTATTTGTGTAAACCTGGTGGTATACATTCTGGAACACGAAATTATATATTAGAGTTATAAAATCGGATTTTTGCCACTAAAAGTGCCTTAGAAGCTTTCGAATTGCAAATTTTTACATAGCGAACAGTGGGACACCCAGCCTATAAGTGAGAACCTTAATACTTCTAGTGAAAAAAATAATGCTAAAACAGTGATTAGTGAAAAATTATATAAGGGAATTGATTTAATACCACTCTCAAAACTATACGTTTACATGCTAAATCGGTGACAAGGCTAATAATGTAAAATCTGGACTTATCGGTGGAATAAAAGAAATTCTATTTTAGTCATTTCAAGACAGACGAGACAAGAGACATTTCAGATAATACACTATTGATTTGTTATGTTATATATGAGTTTGACAGTGACATTCATGAAGATATTGTTACGAAACAACCAGCCGCGGTAAGATAGCTTAACCGCTAGGCGGGGTTAGGGTTTCCAGAAAATGGCAAGGGAAGGCACGGTTACCAGATTTGGCCATTGGCGACAAAATTGGCGATATCCCATAGACGGATGGAGAACATTCTAGAACGATTTCTTACTGGTTTGGCCCCCAATGTTCTCGAAAGCAGGGTTTATATAGCTTTTGGCTTGCCTTCGAGAACAGGCCAAAAGCTACACTTATGTCCATAAATTAAGGATAATGCAAAATCAGGCAAAGAAAGAGTTAAAAGCAAAACAAATTTGACTTATTTGTAAATCTTATTTATTAAACAAAAGGTAAAGAGCAAAAAAAGATGCTATATGTTTGATATTATTAAAAAAATTAGCGATTTTTTCTGCCTGCAGCAAATTACAAAAAAAAAACCTATTTCCAAAATCCAATATTACATGGTTGGTATGATTGTTAATACACTGTATGTCTCCCAGACGATGCAATACAGTCCGTACAACGCCTAGGCATGCTGAGTATCAAATTATCGATCTAATCTTCGGGGATATTACACCACTCAAAAAGCAATGCTCTCCGAAGTTCCGGTAGACATGTAGGAGGAGGTTGACGGGCTGCAACTCGTCGGCCAAGCATGTCCCACATGTGCTCTACTGGACTCAATTCCGGTGATAATGCAAGCCAGTCCATACGGGTGATATCCTCCTATTGAAGGCATTCGCTTACGATGTATGCACGGTGAGGACGGGCGTTGCCATCCATAAACACAAATTATGCGCCCATGGCACCCCGAAACAAACGTACATGTTGTTCCAGAATGACGTCCCGATAGATTTGGCTTGTCATGGTTCCAATTTGAACATGCAGGTCAGTTCTGGAACTCAGAATAATTCCACCCCAAACGAGCACTCCTGCACCACCATAACGGTGTCGTTCAATGATGTTTTCTTGGTGGTAACGGGTACCTGAAGCTCTCCATATGAAAGTCCGGCGAGAATCAGACTACAATCAGACTAAACCTGGACTCGTCGGAAAACATCACACAAGCCCACTATTGCGGTGTCCACAATGCATGCTCTCTACTCCAGGCTAACCGCAGGCGACAGTGAGTTGCAGTAAGTGGAACGTATCTGACAAGTCTACGAGCATATAGACCAATCTACCCTAAGCGTCTGTACACGATCTGCCTTGAAATTTGCGTACCAGTGGCTGAAGAGAGCTGACGAGACAGGTCTGAGGCTGTGCTCCGCCTGTTTTTTTTTTGGAAGTAACTGCCAAATACCGGTCCTCATTCGGCGTTGTAACTCTAGGGCGACTTGTGCTGTAACGTCTACTCACATTACCATCATCTTGGAATCGTTGCCAAAGCCTGGAGATGACACTCTGGGCAATTCCAAGTTCATCTGATACTTCCAGTTGGGTACGCCCACATTCCAGACGGCCGATATTTCTACCACGTAAAAAAATCATCCAAATGCGTCCTTTGTGCCATAACTATTCGGTTATTGCACTGAAATGCTTATAAAGCGCCTGCGAACAATTTTACTCTCGTCATTGTGACATACCATCGGTGTCATCTGGTTACTTCCTGAAATTTTCATGTGATTCTTGAAGATATGTGTAGTGATTTTACAGGTGATATATTTATTTTAGAGTTCGATTTCCGCATGACTCCGAATTATCCTAAATTTATGGACATGAGCGTATATAAACCCTGCCTGTACGCGGAGTAGGTATGTATCGAGTGCATCATCGAGTTTATCGTCAGTGTATCGTCAGTTTATCGTCAAGCTTATCGTCAGCGTATCTTGAGTTGCATGGTGGAGAGTATCGAGAGTGCGTGAAGCTCAGTAATAGTGTTTTGAGCTCCAAGAGCGACTGAACCGAGTCGGGAACGGTATTTTAGTGCTTTGCCGTGAAGCTGTCTTCACCGTTATTGCCCGATAGCCTGAAGGCTGTGTTGCTGATTGTTTCAGGTTGCTTGTCGTACTTTTTTAAGACTGTAAACGTTTTTTCTGAGCTGTGCTGAGTAATACTGGCAAATAAATTGTGTTTTGATACTTCATCAAGTGTTGTCATCAATCACTCCAAATCCGCGAACAATATTATTTTCAAAGATTCTGCCCACTTTTGCAACTGAAGAACAAATTTTTAAATTCCTAAATGAGTACATGCGGTGGAAGGAGGACCTCTACATTTGAATCAGTGTTGGGAGGAATTCAGTACCGTGGTTTGAAGCATTATTAAGAATTAGAAAATTGAAAAGCTTAGGTTTTGTTAATCTAAGTAATATTTTTTTTTTTAGCCAAAGGACATTTTAGCCCAGAACGGCTATTAATTTCATTTTATTGTTTTGCGTTGAAAACTTTACAAGGTTGTATCACTTTTCAAATTCTTGCCCCCAAATATTATCGCCCTGTGTTATATTTAAAGAAATTAAATAATGAAGAATCTGCATAAATGCATGTAGATTTCTCGCATTGTGATAAAACAACGGTATCTAGAGCCATGAAATTTTGAATAAAGTAATCCTTCACCCGAATATGGGCATCTGGAAGACCAAATTTGGAATTTGTACCTGTTTCATATTTACTTTATTCATATGTTCTGTTCATATGTGTGTTTCATATGTTCATTCATTTTGTTTTTTATTACCTATTTCATATTTTGGAAAACTTTAAGGAAGTTTGATTAACGAACTCAACGATTTCCAAGCGAGCAATGGCAACACTCTACCAAAGAAAAAAAAAAAAAAAAAAAACAGCTATTTTTAAATTATTTTCTAATATTGCTGTTGAATTGAATTTTATGGTTTAAGTTTGAAGAATGATATTTAATAAATAAAGTAACACACAAAACGTTAAAAAAAAAAACCTTTGGGTGTAATATAAAATCTGAAAACTTTCATTTTTTTTAATGAATGAATTTTCAAATCAATCATTAAAGCGAATTATGACAATGCGGCCATTGCTCTGTAGCGTACCGTGTATAATAAATTCTCGCGTGGGCAAATTAAATGGAGACAATTAAGAAAACGCGTATGCGCAAAATCGCTTTCCGGAAGTCCGCGTTCGGCAAGAGTTTACTGTATCGGAAAAGAATTCTGCAATGACATATATTCGCATTTCGAAACTCTGAGATTACAGTTTGAAACTTCTTTTAAATGATAAACATAACGAATTTTCCTCGATTCGTAATCTTTTACACTGCGATGTTGAAAATAACAAACTGTCATTGAATGAAAAAAACAGTTAAGCTGAACTCTTAAGTAACACCGGACTTAAAATACTAAAATTCTAAGCAGAAGGTATGATTAATTTCTGTACCTCATTACCAGGAAAACTGAATACAGTGTACAATCATGCTTTAAAAATTATAATTGAGTTTGTAATTCTTTGTGAGAAGAAGTTTTGAAGTGTCGAAATCGACTTGGCGTATGTGCTGGTCTCAAAGCTACCAGCACACATCCAAAGATAGAACAGTTGTACAAGAATCGGCAAGCTCATCTCTCTATACAAACATTTATTTTATTTTTAGTAAAAGATAAAGATTATCTAAACTCTATTAGACTTGAATTATGAAAAAAACTAATATAAATTTTCTTCTATTAACATAAATTAAATTAATTTTAATTCAATGTATTCAAAAAATGTAAGTCTACTGGTAACATAAACTAAAAAATTACTTTAGAAGAGGATAAATGTAAGGTGATCTGCAGAACATTCTGATTCATAAAAGTAGTCTCCACTTTTAAAAAAGTTTCAGACAAGCTGTGTCAGACAATTTTGCTAATAGGAAATAAGCAGAATAACATTTGATTTAAAACGTAAACACAGTTTATTACTATGTGTTGATTATAATGTATTTTGGCTATTATAATAATACAGGGGAATTCTGTGGCATAGTTGGTGTGTATTGAAAGGGACAGCAAAAGCTCTGACACTGGCACTGTCAAATATTTTTTCCCATTTCCTTCAGAATGACGTAATATTACAGAAATATTTGTGAAATATTCTGTAATTTGCCTCACTACTTTTTTGTGTGTGTGTTTGCGTGTGTGCGTGTGGGAAGGTAATTTATTTACATAAAATTTGCATCTAAAGTGTGTGCCTTTACATGCTAAATACAGACTAAATCTTTAGAACTAAAAACTATTGCTTATTTTATACTATTTCTATGGTAGGAACCTCAAATTACAATAGGTGTTGTAAATGTTTCAAATCAGTAATATATCTGCTGGTTTAGTAATTGAACAATTTAGTCTAGAATTCAGTTTATAATGGGGTTTCTGTTGTATGTATAAGTTTCTTTTTTGCGTTCAAGATTTTTATTTAATATCTATTTCACAAATGAAGCATTCTCTGTATTTCATTCAAAATTACTGCAAAGTTATTTACGATGTGTGCTGCATATGAAACAATTAACGATTCTAAAAATTTCGGCTTCAGAAAGTTTATTTCTTTTTGGTTTAATTTATACAAAGATTAACTGAAACTCAGTGCCTAATATCTGTATCTCTGAAAAATTGTTTTGTTAAATATGTGCAAAATGTAGACTGTATATGAAAAAATTATAGTTTTCTACTAAAATTAAAATAATTATACTATATCATTGTTCTCATATTTATTCTTCAGACTACTTAATGATCCTGGAGCACTAAACAAAGCTAAAAGGAATATAGAACAGTATTATGCGGTAGTTGGTACACTAGAACAAATGAATGTGACTCTGCAAGTACTAGAAACAGTTCTGCCTCAATTTTTTGGAGGAGCATTTAAAATTTACCATAGCCTAGGTAAGTTTACCTAAGTCTCCTAAAATACAGCTTCTGACTTAATGCCATGAAAATGCGACTTACATCTTTGCTAACTCGTGCACGGATGCGAATAGGAATTCAAAATATTTCTGAATAATGAGTATAATGAAAAATAAACTCTTCAAAGAATTTAATGAATGACTCATAGCATATTATTCAAATAAAGTCTTTTTCTAGGTAATATTCTTTGTTTTTTCCTGGAGTATCACAATTATGTATACCTTTGGCAACGAAACATTTTGAATTTTTTTCAGATTTTATTCTAAACGCAGCACAAACTATGATATTCTAAGTTCAAACACAGTTTGTTGACCCATGTAGTCTAATAATATTTCCACAAACAGCATTACGGTGTTCCTCCTGCCTTACCTTCTTTTCTGCTCCTTCCTTTCTTCTTCTCACGTTTCTACTGGCTCTTCTCTTATCAGATTAATCTGATCATTTGCATTATCTTTCTGCCACCACTCTGTATTTTCTACTAAATATTAAAATCTGTTCGCGTCTGTCTGTTTGTCTGTTTGTGGCACTATTTCTTCGCGAACCGCACGGTTCTGGGGTTAGCGAAGCACACCGTTGGATTCCATATGTCCGTGGCAAGCCATTTTGACCATTCCCATCTTCGTACGACATTAATTAGCTGAGATATTATTAATTAAAAACTCTTAATTTTCCCTTTTCTCTGCTGGCTTTTCCCTCATTTTTGACTTTCTGTCTTGGAATTTTCCCCTATTAAAGGGATTTGGCTAGGTGCCAATTTCTTTTTTCGCAATATCTATGGAACTGCGCTTAGTCGAATTTCGAGACGCATATCCCTGGATTCCAAAAATTCGTCCGAATCCATTGATACCATTCTTATCTTCGTACGTTTTTAATCGGTTATGATATTAATTAAAAACTCTGAAAACGCTAATTTGAATGAAACTCAATAGCCACTTTAGGGATTATAAGCTTCCTGTTTCGAAAACGTAGGGATTTGGCACCTGTCCAAAACGCGTTAAAACCTTTTCCTTTTGGCTTAGAAAATTATTTCTTACTTGATTTTTTACGAGTCATTTCTTAGTAAGTTTTTGTTATCGAGATATTATTTCGAAGTCTGATTAAAATATAGTTTATAATTTCATTTTCTTTTTATGTGCATTGTTAAAATGGTTGAATTATATTGTTCTTATCTTTCGGTTAAGATTTGTATGCTCTTAGTTAACCTCCATGCAATAATTGCGAAATTATCAACAATTTAAAAGTTTTTTAAGCCCTTAACTAACCTGCATGCAATAATTGTGGAATCGTCAAAATTTAAAAGTCTTTTAAAAGCGGCTAAGCCTATTTTTTGGTTATGATCGCGGACATATTTATTTACGTTTGAAGCTTAGCAGAATAGTGGATTTGTTGCCAATCTCTAGAAACTAAGCTTTGCAACAACAAAGTAATGTCTTCTTTTATTATTGCGAATTAAGTTATGCTTGATTCCTTTTGGAATAATCATTTAAGTTATTAGCTGGTTTCTGCGTATAAATCGGAGTTTTAATTGAAAAAAAATGTTTTTTTAATTGTTTTAACTGTACTTGATGTTATATGTTTTCCTATATTTTTGAATTTTTAATGAAAATATTTTGAACTTTTATGTATTTTTGTCTTATCGCGAAGTGAGAGCTGAATTAATTAGTACCGCATGCGCATTAGGTAAGCGGCGCTGAATGGCGTGTGAAAAACTGTTCCTTTTTTATTTGTTTAATTTCTTTTATACATCGTTTTAGATTTAATATAGTATTTGAATAGAACTTGTGGTAATTCTTCAGATGCTATAATTTTTCCTCACGTTGAGTTATTGAATGAGATGTAACGCTGTTAAGTGAACCTAGCGCCGAAGTGTGGCTAAGTAAACTGTAAAGCGTGCATTTATTCTATTGTGGTTTATGCGCTTTCGACGAAGTAGATTTAATTCAGACTTCGTTAACTGTTAATTCAATATGTTTAAATGAAATGCAGGCAAATTGCGTATAATTTAATATTCCGTACAAGGAAATCGCGGGGTGTACACATGAGATTATTTAGTTCAGTTATAATTTTTCTTTTCAGATGCAAATGCATTTTTCACTCATTGCATGCATTTGTGCACTCGAATTAATATATATATTGATTCAGTTTTGTGTGTGATTCTCTTGAAGTTTACTAAAAGGAATTTAAATAAAGAGAATATTAATAACGAATCTACTGTTGTAATAATAAACCCGAAAATTTTCGCGATTACGCTGAACACTGGTAGTTCGGTCTAACTTTCGAATCCCGGCGAAAGAGCCGGCTGCATGGGTGTTTTTCCTTATGGGTAACGTGTATACGAGGGAATTTGTCTTAAAAAGTCCTCCCTACCCTTAGGCTGATTGCCCTAGAGTATTTTGCCGTAATTGAATACATTACACCACTACTTCGCGCAAGCAGGTAAAAATGACACTTGCTGTGTCGGTTGCCATAGGTGCGAAAATTTGGCCACAGTTTAGTGGTATGAAACAAAATTACAAAAGATGTGTTGGGTATAAAATTTATAGATAGGAGTTGAAGTTTACCAAAAACAATTTTAATAACGAATCTACTGTTGGAATAATAAACTCGAAAATTTTGTCGATTACACTTCGTACACGGGCCCATTAGCGGCTGACCGGTAAATCGGCTGACTGGTAGTTGGTCCAACTTTCGAATCTCGGCAAACGGGCTGAGTCCATGGGTGTTTCCGTGAGTTTCCGCATGTGCAGTATCGGGTTGATCGGAAAATCATGTCGTATTTTTACAATGTTTTTCAAAGGTGATTTATTCCTATAAAAATAAGAATTCAATCAATAATGCATTGACCATTTTGTTCGATGACCTTTTTCCATTATTCAACAAGGTTCATAATTCCGCGCTTGTAGAATGACCTGTCTTTAGAAGCGCAAAACTGTACCAGGTACCGATTTATAGCCTCATTGGAATCGAATGTTTTATGATTCAAGGAGTTCTGCAAAGAGTGAAGCGAATGGTAGTCTGAAGGTGCAAGGTCAGGCGAGTACGATGGGTGGGGCAACACATTCCAACCAAGCTCCAACAGTTTTTGGCGGGTAACCAAACTCGAGTGTGGTCTTGCGTTGTCTTGGTGAAACACAACGCCTTTACGATTCACGAGTTCTGGCCGCTTTTGATTGATTGCATTGTTCAATTTGTCCATTTGCTGACAGTACACGGCTGAATTAATCGTTTGGTTCCTTGGTAAGAGCTCGAAATACACAACACCTTTGAAATCCCAGCGCACTGATAGCATGTCCTTTTTCTGGTGAATGTTCGCTTTGGACGTGGATTGAGGTGATCGCACTGTTTCCAAGATTACTTGCGTGTGACGTTATTGCACACAATCTATTTCTCGTTACCAGTGACCATACGCTTCAGAAAAGGGTCGTTTTCTTCACGCTTAAGAAGGGAATGGCGGATGTTCAAACGCTTCACCAAATGGATTTCCTTCAGCTCATGAGGAATCCAAACTTTAAGCTTTCTTACGAATCAGAGCTTCTTTAAATAGTCATGAAGGGTTGATTGAGTAATGTGTACTGCCTCTGCAACCTCTTGTGTCATGTACCGGGGGTTAGACTTAACCATTGCCTTCATTTTGTCATCGTCAGCCTCCAATGGCCTTCGTGACTGAGGCACACCATTCACATCAAAATCGCTAGAACAGAATTTCACAAACCAGCACTGGCACCGACGTGTCGTTAGAACATCGTTTCCATAAACTTTACTCAACTTTTCACAAGCTTGCGTCACATTCTTGCCTTTGTGGAAATAAAAAAACAAAATATAGCGAAAACCAACAGGTTTCTTCTACATTTTCAACTCCGTATAAAATCTATCCAACTCATTCGAATCGAGGAATTTTTTGTTTATTGAATGGGCTAGAAGTGTGACCTTATATAGTATTTCAGTGAGGTGCGTGCGCATGGTGCTTCTGTTCCAAAAAACGCACGAAGGACATCTGTTAAGAAAATACGACATACTTTCCGATCAACCCAATATATTGTGGATGCACACGTGAATAACGAATAATACATAATGCATACGTGAATAATGAATAATTTTTTCTTTTCAGATGCAAATACATTTTTCACTCATTGCATGCATTTGTGCACACGCACACTCACACGCACACTCACACGCACACTCACACACACACAAATATATATATATATAATTACATTAATATATATATATATATTGATGCGATTTTGCATGCGATTCTGTTGAAATTTACCAAAAGGAATTTAAATTAAGGAATAACGAATCTACTATTGGAATTTAAACAACGAATCTACTGGTAGTTCGGTCCATCTTTCGAATCCAGGCGAACGGGCTGATTGCATGGGTGTTTTGAGGATTTTCTCCATGGGTAACAAGTATACGAGCCATTTCCCTTAAAAGGTCCTCCACGAAGGCATCCCTCCCGTTAGTCAGATTGCCCTAGAGTGCTTTGCCATAGCTGAATACACTACACTATTACTTCGCGCAAGCAGGTAAAAATGACACATCCTGTGCTGGTTGCCATAGATACGAAAATTCGGCTACAGTTTAGTGGTATGAAACAAAGTTACAAAAGAGATGTTGAGAATAAAATTTATAGATTGAAGTTTACCAAAAGAAATTTAAAGAAAGAAATTTTAATAAAGAATCTACTGTTGGAATATCATACCCGAAAATTTTGGCGATTACACTTCGTACAAGAGCCCATTAGGGGCTGAGCGGTAAAATCGCTGAACAGTGGTAGTTCTGTCCAACTTTCGAATCCCGGCGAACGGGCTGGCTGCATGGGTGTTTTTGTCATTTTCCGCATGTGCAGTATCTTGTGGATGCATACGTGAATAAAGCGGTCGCAGCCCGCTCAGCTGGCGGGCTTGTCCGCTAGTTCATATAATTTTTTGAACCGTTGAATATCAAAAATAACTAGATTCAAAATTTTCACCTATTCATTGGCACGGCATTTTTACTTCCTTGCACGAAGTAAACGAAGTGTTGTAGTAGCGAATAATTTCGGGTATCGTTATTTCGAAGGAAATATCCGGTGATTAATGACTAAAGAGCCTATTGTTTTTTCGTATTTGAAGCACGGTGTAATTTGTAAGTTAGTGTCAGGTAATAGGGATTGATATTTTTTGAAAATACTAGACATTTTTAGCTGATCATATAATGGATGTTTGAATTGTATTTTACAGAAGATTTTTTTTTCCGAAAAAAAGTTACTATTACTGAGTTTAAAGTTGCAAAAATCAATGACTAAATCTTTAATAATCTCTGTTCCTATAAATTGTTTTTTAACTTTGTTAAGAAGTTTTCATAAAGTATTATTCTTCAAATTATGCATTAAATTAATAGTTTGTTTAACGAAAGATTCATGTGGAAGGAAGTTAGAAATTTTATGTAACATTATATCTAAATCTTGAGCTGAAAAAAATTTTTTAATTTTATTTCCTCCTCTTTTTCCTCTGGAAGTTGGTTGGCTAAAAAATCTGAATTGTCCATAGATAGAATTTTCCTTGCTTTTATTTGTGGTATTACTTAAATTGGAGTTAAGTCCATATGGATAAAGTGCTTTTTTTTGCAGTATGTATATGGATTCTCTGAATAATCTTAATTTATAGTCTGGTACTATTTCTAAGACAGTGATTTCAATATTTTCAAAGCTATGCATTTGAAAATGTTCTAAAATAGCTGTGTTTTGATTATGGATAGTTGAAATTTTATTGTTGTTCGCAAATTTTTTAATGTGTGATCTATGGTTGTTAATTCTTATGTTAAGGTAATTTTTGTTTGACCTATGTACTGCAGAGAACATGTTTTACATGTTATTTGGTAGATACAATTGTAAGTTTTTCAAAGTGTTTGTTGTTTAAGAGTGAGTTTTAGTTGGTGGAAGCATGGCATTTAACCTACAACATTTACAAAGCGAATTGCTTCATTTAATTATATTAATGTTTTTAATTTGAGCCATAGTTTAAAAGTAAAGAGGGAGCTAGCCTGCTTTACGTGTAGTTATAGGATAATTATCCTGGGTGAAAAGGAATTAAGAGATTTGGATGCCCTATTAGCTTTATTTGCTTTCCTTTTATGAAAAAATTGAAGAACAACTTAAGCGCTTACAGCTGCTAGAAGTAAAGTATAATTTTCTTTAAAAAGTAAAACTTGAACGATAGCGTTTTATGGTTTTGTAAAAACTGCGCATCTAGCTGCAATTTTATAATTCTATTATTAACAAGTAAGAATGCAAAAGCTATAGTACACCCTAAACCCTCTGAATCCTATTCGAAGAAGCACGTTAGTGCCAAAATTACACATTAAATACAATTAAAACTTAAACTCATAAGCAAAAATTCACATGAAAATATAACTCAAATAATGCCTAGAAAATTGTAATTTTTTGGCAAAATGGGAAAAGCTGAAGTTGCAATAAAAACAAGGTATACAATAAACAAAAATGGTAATATTTCAGTGAGAGTTGCATAGTTGTCTCGTCAGGGGAAAAGGAAACCGTGCCCCTTCCATTGAAATATTACCTCCACGCGTTTAAACTGACGACCAATTGAGACAATACCGCGTCAAATAATTGACTGAACTTAAAAATCTATTACATCTTTCAATACTAATCTAAATCGTCTCAATTGGACGCCCCTTTTCCCTACGCGTGGAAGAAAAGAAACGTACTACTAAAACAAAACAATAATTAATTAGAATAAAAAGAGGCAGCTAGGTAACAAATATTGTTAAAACGCCTCAAGACCTCTAAAATTTACAGAAATCTAAATTTAAAATAGTATTAAAGAGGATGAAACCATAAATCATAAATTATAATTTATAGTTAATTTCTGAAACACTATTGGTCCTATATTACAACCGAAGAAATCAAGAAAATCTAAAAAATGGGGGCCCTCTTGCTTAAAGTAACGAAGTTGTTAAATTTGAAGAAAAAAGTACTTTAAACATATTAAACCTTGTAAAAACAAAGGTCGGTATTCTAACGCGCGATTTAATGTGCATGTAAAATGTAAATAAATATTATGAATAAGTACATATAACGTTGTAAGGAATAAAATATTGATTCTTTTGGGGTCAGAGAAGTTTTATTTTCCTGTTTTTTGAAATACTTTTTAAAGCTTTTTCATGTATATCTTTATCATTTGAATATTATGTACTAATAAATTTAAGCATATCATACTTAAAAAAATTCTTGCATGATTCAATTTTCTATTTTTCGAGTAATGTGATGTAGTTGAGCAGAAGGAATATTTTTTTATGTCTTAAAAATGTACTCATTATAATTCGCAAACAAAAACGGTAAGTTTTTCCAAGTGAAGTAAACAGCGCAATATTTAAGTAAACATTGCAATCTGTGTGTTACTTATTGAATGAGGTAGGCAAGACGTACAAGCCAAGGAATCTTTTTTGCATTACTAAAACTGTGTGGAAATTTAGATGATCATAGTAGCTTACATTTTTTTTTTCTTTTTGGTCTATATTTCTGTACAAGTATGAGACTAGAACCACATTGTTACATTAAATATTTTGTGCTATTTTGTTAAAACACATACAATCAAACATTTTTATGCATGTTTAATTTTCATCATTATTAATTTCATGAAGAAAATTTCAATTTTTTTTTCATAAATCGCTTTTGAAATAGAGTTGTGAATAATTAATAGAATTTATGTAATATTAAATGAGCTAGTCTTGGGATTATAAACTATGAATTATTTATTGGAAAAAAATTACATTAAGTGAAACCTCGTATAGTGGTTATTTTCTTAGATAACCACCACTGACAGTGACGCATTTCTTAGGAACATAATTAAGTAACAGTACTTAAAATCACTGATAGTTTTGTAAAACTGCAAGAAAATGGCATTATCTGGAATTATGGAATTAATTGTTATAGAAAAGTTTCACTCTGTAACCAGTTGATTTAGGTACAGTAATTTTTACGTGGATATGAAGTTTGCATAAGTAATTGAAAGGTTTTACAAGACAGTTAAAACCAAAGCTTTTCAAATCATGAGTCTTGTAAGGGCACTGTTTTAGCATTACTTTTAAATACAGTTAGAGTAATATTTTAAGCATTATTTTCTTTCATTAGTTATATTGTGGAAATGGTCGTTAGAATTTTCTGCACTAAATTTATCTGGTTGTATAGATATTAAAGTAAAAACTGTTTGTAAACAAATGTAACTATGTGCTATATCTGCTTAATTGCGATGGCAGTATTTTAACTGTGTATGTAAGGCTGTGTAGAAGATTTATTTATATTGCTAAATACTGCACTATATAAATTTCATTTGGTAGTCTTAAATACAGGAAATGCTCAGTACGAAATGGTATTTTTATAGTATATAATCTACCTTCAATAGCAATAGCTATCTTTTCAATACTTTAAATTTTACTTTTTAATTTTACTATTTAGAAATTTTATAGTTCAAAATAATATTTCTATACAGCTTTTAAAATATTTTTTTTTTTGCAATAGAAATCTAAATAACTTACACATAAAACACCGACTTAAATTTATTCCAATAAATGCGTCGCTTTAACTAAATTTATGTTCCTTGGAGATGATATATGAAACACCTTTTGAAATAATAAATTATTAATATATATATATATACAGTATGAAAGTTAATAAAGTATTTTTACGTCGAGAACTACGTGTTGTACAAATACCTATCATGTTATAGATTTTATTTATATAAAGTTTGTGGAAGATTATAAAGCACTAAAAGTGAGATACAGAATAAAAGATATTATACTCTGTGAGATATTTCCTCAATTCCCGAACTGTGGCTTGAAAATCAGTATTTGTTGAGTCTTGTAAATTTTTAAAGTTTGTTTTGTTACAATATAATTTATTGCATTTTGGGTATTATTAAGTTTATTATACTCTTATAGTGATGTTTCATTTATATTCTGACAGATACAGGTAACGTTCAAAGTACTCTAAAAAGATGGTCGACACAGTGTTTGTATATTATTATTTCTTCACTACATTGTATTCTAAGATTCAAATTCCATGCAAAACATTTTATGTGTATGTGTATCATAATAAGCTGCAGGGTGTTGCTATCAGTGGTAAGCGAGTTTTAAGGAGACAGCAAGTATGCTAAATTTGAATTCTTTGCAAGTATGTTAAATTTTAATAATCTGTAAAATTTTAGTTAAACTAACAAAGTTTTATTTTAATTTGAATCTATCTATCACTTCTCATTTCAACTTCCCGTTAGAATAAGCGCGCGTTTCAGCTTTAGGCTAATTTGAAGTGGAGTCAAATAGTATTTAAAAGAAAGGTAGAAACCTTTCAGTGTGAGAGAGCTTTTAGTCTCAGACCACGGTTACTCTATTCAACGTTCGCCTGACTAGCTAGCACTTAAATTCTAAGCCATAGCGCTTTTACGTGATTGCTTATTGAAGTAATTCCAAGTGCGTCAGTGTTAGTTAAATCTTGCTACGCACCATTTAGTTTAGAGGCCAACCTCGCGTTATAGCTCTGTGAGCAACGACTATTTAATTTCTAATTAGTTTTAGTTTAAATTATTTGATTGTTCATTTTAGACCCAAGTGCGGTCTCTACTTTCTGTATCCCTCCCGAGTTGAGAAGTGGTTGTAAATAATTGTGGTTTAATAAAAGAGGATTTTAAATCCCTTTAAAGTGCAGTTCTTCTACCACTTAATCACAATATTCTACCACAGAACATAGCTGCATTCAGCTCCCTGTTCCAGATCAGGATTTAAGGAGTTCACGAAGATGTTTTCCAAGAACATGCACCGAACACTCAGTCCTGACAAATCAAGTCCCTTATTCTTTTTGCTTGCTTGTTTATTTAATATTTTTACTTCTAATAGTGTTTCTCTTCCTGAAAATTAGGGTTTTGTCTAGTTTTGTTTAAATTTCGTTTAGTGCATTGCAGGTAACTTAAAATTTAAACAGATGCTAAAAAGTACCATCCTTTGGCAATACATTTCTCATTAGGTGTCAACAAGATGATGTGATTAAATTCCATTGTTTAATTTCCCAATTAAAGAACTGAAATACAGTGTAATACGTATATATGCAATGATATACAGTATTATGTTTATATATTTATAATCAAATCAATAATATATATATATATATATAATCAAAGTCATGATT
>KK115530.1:846513-878099 GCA_000611955.2 Stegodyphus mimosarum
CTGTACATTTCATCACTGCTAATTGTATACTTCTGCTGGTTTATGCTTATCATTACTAGCTTTTATGGAAATTTGATCTACAGTTTTATTTTTGCGTATTGTTTTTTATTGGGAATCTGCGTTTGGATACTCCGCTACGGTATATTTCTATTGGTTTTGTTTATGGGTTTTTGTCTACTGTTTTGTGCAGTAATTTTGCCAATGAGTACTTGTATTAGTCTGTAGATTTTTGTATACTGGTTTTTACAGAGATCTGGCCTATGGATATCCGCATAGGTTTAAGTTTTTGTCAGCTGGTTTTTATGGGGAATAGACCTACGAAGAATATCCATTTTTTTTAATGGAGATTTGGCCTATGGATACGCATAAAATTCTGGTTTCTGGCTATATGTTTTTACAGGGATTTCGTTTATATTACCCATATGTTCTACAGGTTTCTGTTTATGGGTTTTTTATGGAGATTTGGCCTACAAGTACCCGTACAGCTGTACGGATTTCCTTCTATGTGTTTTTATAGGGATTTGGCCTACAGGTACACATACAGCTGTATGGGTTTCTTTCTTTCTACGGGTTTTTGCGGGGATTTGGCCTACAGGTACCTGTACAGTTGTACGGGTTTCAGTCTATGGGTTTTTACTGGGATTTGGCCTATGGGTACCCGCAGAATTGTACGGTTACCAGTAGGCCAATTCCCCATAAAAAATTTTATGATTATCTACGGGGCACTTTTAGCAGGGTCAACATAAAAAATCCGCAGCAATTATCTTTCAAAAAAAAAAAATTCCAATAGACTCTAGATACCCTCCTCCTCTTTGGCGAACCAATAGAATGGGCTAGCAATACTGCATATCTTGGAGTAAATTTCGACAGCAAGCTTACCTTGAAAAACATTTCAAGAATGTTTGTGAAAAATTTAATTGTACTATTTGCAATATGTTCCCTCTTTTTGGAAACCACAGCAATCTCTCCATCAAAAACAAGTTTATATTGTACAAGTCTGTCCTTTGTTCTGCTCTCCTACACATCTTCTGCCACCAGCGGCCGAGCGGTAAAGACGCTGAACACTGGTAGTTCGGTCCGAGGTACGAATCCCGCGAACGGGCTGGATGCATGGACGTTTTCGTGGTTTTCCCCATGTGTAACGTGTATACGAGCCAGTTTCCCTTAGAAAGTCCTCCACGAAGGCATCCCTCCCTTTAGGCAGATAGCCCTCGTGTGCTGAATAACCTAACCTAACCTACGCATCTTCTATTCGGGGCCAAGATGCTGAATCCAAACTTGAACAGCTATCGATTTTTCAAAACAAGACTTTCCGAATGATCGTTAACGCCTCTTGGCATATCAGAAACTGTCATCCATCATAACTTTAAAATTCAATATATCAATGACTATGTCAGGACTTAGTATTCTGTGTGTCCTTTTGGGAAACATGGTAAATTTTGTAAAGGGTTCTTATCCTTACGTTCTAAGTCCTGAACTGGAACAGGGAGCGGAAGGTACGCTATGTTCTGATGTATCTGTTGGGCTGGATAATCACTGCACGTGAAGGGATTTGAAATCCTCTTTTATTCAATCACTATTAAATACAAACCTCCCAATTCGGGAGAGATACAGAAAGTAAAAGACCACACTTGGGTCGAACTTAACAATCAAATAAACTTAAATAAATTTAAATGTAACTTAAATCAAACTTTGCTTTGCAGAGCAATTCGCGGAAGTTGGCCTCTATCTAAAAGGGTGCGTAGCAAGATACACTAAATACTACCGCACTTTAATTTATTTTACAATACAATCACGTAGTAAGCACTATGGCTTATAAATTTACACTGCTAGCTGGTCAGACGAACGTTGAGCGGCGTGACCGTGATCTGAGTCTGAGCTCTCACACACCGAGAGGTTTCTACCTCTGGCTTAAATAGTGCTTGGCTGAACTTCAAAATTAGCATAAGCTAAAAACGCGCGCTTCTTCTGACAGGAAGTTGAAGCAGAGAGGAGATAGAAAAGATTTAAATTAAAATAAACTTGGTTAGTTTAACTAAAACCTTACAACTACATTAGAAACAACACCATTAGTTCTACCTCTCAATCAACCACCATAAAAATCCAATTACTTACAATCAAAAGCAGTCTCTTTCCACTGGAAAAATACGCTTATCCTGCTAACACTTTGATCATTTAATTCTCTATTCCACCAGTTCTACTTTTGCAGATGTCGAGTCCACATCTCTAATCCGTTTCGAGTTTTTCGCTGACATTGCTTTAATATCACAAATTTTAAACCAGACCTCCTTAGAGAATTTTCTCACCTGCTGTGCCGTTCCCCATAAATGCATTCTTGCTATTTAACTGATGAATTTTAAAACATACTTTGTAACACATACGGAGCAAAGGAAGCTTCGCTGCCGTTACTCCATTCAAATTATGGTCAAGTGCCTTCATTTGTTGTTTTGTGAATTGTTAGTTCAAAGAGACTTCTGAGTGTTTGCATCGTGTTCAACGTTTTCAGTAATTTGAAGTGTAATTACTCATTGTACTCTATGTTATTGTGAACACCTGTTCAAGTATGCCTATGTAAAGTTCCAGTATTCTGAAGTGTTTCTTTTGATAAAATAAATTTTATCAAGCTATCATCGGATCTGTGTACATTCAATCTATTACCAACCCATATGCAAGCAACAGTATATATGCTGTGTAATACACAGATTTTGGGACTAAGTTGTTTAACTTTTTTAATAACTCTAGGCAACACATTGAATTCACTTGTATTGCATTTTAGAGGAGTTTGCCGAAAATGTCTTCCTAACTTCAGAAGTACGACATAAATTTTTGAAAAAATGAGTAATTTTTTATTTATTTGGTTTTCAGCAACACCAACAATCAAAGTAATAACTAATACAATTTTATTCGCATTCGTTTCAATAAAATTGTGTACCTTAAGAAGTTCATTGTCTGCTGTATGAAGTTTCAGCTATATCAAAAAGTAAATTTCCCTCCTAACACTCACTACAAACAAAGACTTCCCATACAGCATTTTCCTAATAATTATTTATTAAGTACCAGGTGTGAGAACAATTCTGTGACCACATGATTTTAATTTAAAAGCTCAATCTCAGACCAACAACAATTTTAAAAATCAGGTAAAAATTAATTTATAAACTTAACATTAAGTTTGAATTTTGTCTTTTATTCAAAGCTTTAAATTTCAGGTGATGATGTAAGACTTTTCTATATATACAATTCCGGATTTTATTTGTAAAATTTAAGATAAAGAAGTTTTAATTTCATTAAATTTATTTATTTAGGTGTACATCGTAACCAGAATTTGAACAAAGAACATGTGAAAGAAGAAGTAAAAGCCCTATTGCGTGCCAATTTAACTGGTGAATATGAACTGTACCATTTTGTTCAACAGCGTCTGTATCGTCAGTTCCAGTTACTAGTACAAGATAGAAATAATAATGAAGAGGATATCAACCAAGAGACATCTACTGATAGTGATAAACTTCTAGAATATGCATAAGATGATTCCCACCACATACAATTATTTTTCTAAACAAAATAGTGATTAACATTAATGACAACAAAAAGTGTTTAATGTTAATCATGGGAATTGGTTTTAAATATGAATGAACATAGCCTGAGAAATAGTTATTATAAAGAAACTTAATTTAAATAGGAAGCATTTTTTACATTGATTATAGCCTTTTTTTTTAAAAAAAGAAAAGCATTAAAATGCTGAAAATAAGGCAACATCATCCTCTAGAACCTATATACAGCAATGTATATTTTTCTCACTGATTTTTACAAAATATCTACATTAGAAATTGTAGCATGAAAGATATTAACACTTAACTGGACTTCTCAGATTTTTCTATAATTCTAAACACCTTGTTAAAAACAAATAATAAATCTCAATTATCTTACTTCCACTTTAGAAATTTAATTTGAAAAATTAAAAAAGTGATCAAATTAATAATGACAACTCCAAATGAGAAGTAAAATACATAAATTTCAAATACCTGAGTATGAGTAATGTGATAAGATTGTTCATGAACAGGTATTTCAATTTTTTAAATTTTACCATACAGATATTGGAGTTTACATGAATTTTTTATATTTTGCAATATTCATAACTGTTGCACTATCAAATATACAAAAGAATGCATTTCAAATATTTTGGATTCTGTATTTTGTCTTACATAACCATTTTGCTTACAGCAGATATATTCATTTTTAGATTACAAGCAAGTTATATTTGCATACATTAATTTTTTTAATTCTATAGGAATCATAAAATTTCTTATCTCTCTCTACATGCATGATAATTATTTTCATAAATTCCTTCATCATTTAAAAGATCAAAGCATTTAGTATATATACTGTGTAATACACAGATTTTGGGACCAAACTGTTTCACTTTCTTATAAAATTAAATAACAGTGAATTCACTTATTCACTCATTTTAGAGGAGTTCATTGAAAATATCTTCACTTCAGAAGTAAAATTACATAAATTTTTGAAAAATGAGTAATTTATTAAATAAAGCGAGAACTGGTATAAGCATAACTTTTTATAGAAACCATGTAATTAGGGCATCCAAACCATAAATTCAGCATTAGTATATGATATATAAGATTAATAATAAGATTAATAATGATAATCTTGTATAAGATTTAATTCAATACAACATTCTAGGATAAATTTTTATTTTAATATAATTTCAATATTATAAATTGAAATTCAGTGAATATAAACATTCTGGCTACGCAGCCCGGTGATCAAATATTTATTGAATCAATATTTTACATATTGATGAAGATTATGAATTGGTGATGATAGAGGTGTATATTTTTTACTCGAGCATTATTTTTGCAGTGAATTATATTCAAGTTTGCATGAAAAATCAACGTTTTAAGTTGGTTTGCACTGCTATTCATTTAAGCATTGTACATTACTATGTAATGATTATCTTATGCTGAAGTAATGAGCTATATTGAATGCAAGAGTACATTACAAAATTATTTTGTACTATTTGTTGAGAAATAAATGATTGTTTTTTTAGTATGTGTATTATTTTATTAAATGTAACACCACAGCATTTTTAGTAAAGCCAATTTTGTTTACTTGAATTAATTTGAAATCTAATAAACAGATTAAATTATAATATTTGAGTATAAAAGCCACATATTTCTTAGTAAAAACTGTCATTATGAATCACAGGTGTTTTGATGTAATAAGAGAATTCGATTTCCTTCTTATTAAGATTTTGATTTAACAATAAGAGAAAATGGATATAATGTTAATCAAATTATGAGAGTTTGCAATAAAATCCTAAAGACTAATTAATTAAACTTTATGGTCAAAGTTCTTCAATATTTTTTCAAGTACACTACAACTTTTTATTCATTACATGTGATGCATAGGTGTATTTAGGTGCTCTCTCATAATACTTAAACTTCCCGATTTTAGATCATCAGTTTAACTCTAGTAAGATGACATGTAGAAATTATAAAATTAAAAATATGAAATAGTTATTTATAAAATAATGAAGCATTTATGATGTTAAGGGAATCAAACTTTACAAAAAAAAAAAGCTCAATATTTATTTATTTTATTAAACATTTCTTTCAGTATAGGTTGTTTAAGTTGATTTATTTTCTGTGCTAATACTTTGTACTTAATTTTAAATAGACAACTTCTTGTTCAGTTACAATATTCCATTGTTGAAGTCCTGTATTTAAGGTGTTGATAATTTTCAGGAAACTGTCAATTGAAGTTTTTTCAGTCTCAGCAACCTCACTGTCACTTTCTCCACTATGAGTAGCGATATTTTCTGGATTTAGAAGTATACTACATATTTTGTCATCTGTTAGTTGACTGATTATTGGAGTACTGTCATCACAATGGAACACTTCTGTTATATAATCTTTATTACTGCTTCACCACATTCCTTGACAAATTCCATTAGTTGGAAAATTGCTTTGTGATATCTGAAAAGCTTCAGATTAGCAACAATCAACATAAAGCTTAGCTAGCATCCGCTATACACTATTGGCGATGTATCATAAGATTGGCAACTAAAGGCATGTTGTTCCTTTAAATTTTGTCTGGTTTCTATCACACATTGAGGAATTTAGGACAGAATTATATTAGTTATTTTTTGTACTTACATCTAGTTCCTGCGCATGCTTAATTCTTATACAAGTCCCAAATAAATAATTTCATGCATATACTTAAGTCTCATCTAGGGCTAACACTAGACATTTTCTGCCTGCTACCATCTCTGCAAGTCCTAAATTCTGCCGATAAATGATTTCCTAAATTCTAAAAATTTTGCCACCATAAATCCAGATTTCAGACTTTGTACTTTATCACATTTCTTAGCCCCCCCTCGGGAAGAAAAAGAAATATATCATTATGTTGGAAATTTGGAAAAACTGTATATCACAGTAATTTCTTCTTTCAGCAAATAATATAAAATATTATAAACCAATTACTTCAAAAAATTTGAGAGGGTAGAAAAATGTATCAGAAAGTGGATTTAATTTGAATACAGTGACTAGTAGATGTTCATAAAGAATGAAACATGAAACTTAACTGAAATTAGACTTTTATTGCATTAGATATTACATGGTACTAAAAACTCAGTTGTAATTTACATAAATTAACAGTTGTAATTAACAGTTGTAATTTACATAAAATCAGACTGAAATCACAATTGCAATTATTTTAATAAATAAAATAAGCAATAGAAAATTTATTTCATGGAAATAAAGCATTAAAATTTACATGGAATGTAAGAATTACACCATTTTTAAAAATTCTTCAGATCAAATCTATTTATCCTTCAAAATATAATTCTTTGCTTAATTGCAATTGCATTTACAAGTCCTTGCTTGAACACATTATGGCTTTTGCTGAAAAGAGTAAATATGCATATTTTAGCATGCAAAAAAGCTACGTTTAAGGCAAAATGCTACTTTTTTTATTAAATGCATAATTTAATTTGCAAACTACCAGTGTTCAGTGATTTTTCCACTCGCCGCAGGCGAGCCCATTATATTTATACAGCAAGATAATGATGTAATAACAGTCAAGTTTAATTCACAAATAGCTCACTAGAAGATGTTAGCAACATTATACAAGCATACTGTACTACTCAAAAAGGTACTGCACACTACATTACCTCTCATACATTTGAAAATAAAAGATTCTGGCAATTTAGAATAATTGACAAAAGATGAATAAGAAAGCTACTGTTTCAAATGATCTCAGAAACAAAAATCATTTTCCTTTTGGGGGGGGGGATAAAGCAGTGGGAAATGGCCAGTGAGACAACAACAACAACAAAAAAAAGGAATGCTAAAAGACAGTTACAGACAATTTTAATGGTAAAGTCTGTGTATGGAGACAAAGTCAAATTTTCTAACTGACCATTAATAATCGCTGTCTTCTAACAGTATAATTAAAACCATCAAGCAAGATACAAGTGATGAATCTGTAGAACACAAACAGGACATTGTTAACAACAGAAAACAATAATATTGAGCACATCTGAGTAATGTATTTTAATGTATTATTTTCCTGTGTTGTGTTCACTTAACATGCAATTAAAAACTGTTTTTAGGCGGTGAGGAAGAAACAGAGGAATGAAGTATATTGTGTATGTATGTGTATAAGAAAAATAAAAAATATGTAAAAGATAAATTATAATTTATATTAGCAATAGCCCTTTGATGCTTAATTATAATTTGGTATACCACTTCTGTATTCTAAAATAATCTTTTTCTGCATTGCATCATTTTGAGATTAAATCCATGTTGCATGACTCTTGCATAACACTGTTGATGTAACTAGAACTAAAATTCAAACAGCCAATAATAATTTTACAACAGAACTGATTATCCAATCAGATGCTTTAAGAACCAACTGATTCTGAATAAGATTTCATTCTGAACACAACTGCTTTTGCTTTCTATACTTCAACCTAGCTGGACTGCTGCCTGCTACTCTCTTCTTACTGCAAAGCCATTAAAAATATAAACATTTTGAAACAGGCACAAGTTTGCTAAAATAAAAATTAAGATTTAATCTCCCTTGGCTGAATTGGCTATTATATATATGTATCTATGTATGCATGTATGTTCGGCAGACCATACAGAAATGAGAAAATTGTGTGTGCTGTCCCCGCAAGTCACTGTTTCCAAGCTTTTACGATGTGTCACATGACATGGTTCTGACATCGCAGATGAAAAAATTCATTCCAGTTGGCATTACAAAAGGCATAACTTCACGACCAGTGTCTAGAAAGTTTAGCGTTCTGCACTGTGTTTGTCGTCAAGGCCTCTTGACTTCAGGAGGGCTGACAAACCAATGATCTTGTTTTTCTTCTGATATCGTTCCTGATTAACGAATCAGAGGATATAAAATACAACTGAAAATTAAGGAGCCATGGCTAATTCAGACTGCAGCTTGTTTCCATTGGAACACGACCCCAGAATGTTCTTGAATTCTCAGCTAAAGAGACCCTTGTTATCAGGATCTTCATGTCACAAGGACTATACTATACTTCCAACAACTCTTCTATACTATCTATGAATTATATATATTTGTAAAGAGCTTCTTGTAACTGTAATAAATATGTTTTTGAGTTCAGAAATGCAGTAAGTATTCTGCAAACCTCACATATGTACTAATCATTATAAGGAATCAGAAGCACTACCTGCCACCAGTCATCCACATATGTAAGTACATGTGCGTGTATGTGTAATTACTTTGTTTAATGTCAATATCTTACATGTGGAAATTATGAATTAATTTTCAGCATATTTATGTATTTTATGTAAATATCTTGCTATATTATAAGCACATGCTATTACCTACAGTTTATCACTGCAATATATCCTGCATGTATTACTTGAGAAAATGGGACAGCTACTTTATAATGCAAAGCACATGCTGTAACCTTCAGGGAAAAAGGATAATGGCAAAAGAAGTAGACTACATACTGAAAGATCAGTGAAACAAAAATGCTACTTAAGAGAAATGTTCTGAAGCACCCATTTTTCTGCTTTTAAGTTTGGTAAAGACATTATACTGCGAAATTTATGAATGCAAAAGTTAGCTGAACTCGGAGAATACTAAAGTAAAAATACAGTGTAACAGTTTACAAAAATGAGTGGGAGAAAATTAGTAACCAGGCACTCACCAATTTTTGTAAAGCTTGATTCAAATCTTCAATAAGATCCGACTCTGCTTCAACACCTACTGACAGTCTCACCAAATTGTCACTTATTCCTAACTGTTCTCTTTGTTCTTTAGGAACAGATGCATGAGTCATCAATGACCTGAAAAAATCATATTTTCCAAATATACACTTAACTATTCTAACATAAAATGTTTATCAACCAAAAGATACAAAACTGCACATATTGAGGAAAATTTTTGACATAAAAGTTTCTAAATATTAAATTCTGGGCAGAATTTAAAAAAACATGTTTTACTTCTTTAATTCAAAATATCTGCTTTGCCCATACACTGAAATGGTACTGAATTAGGGATAGACATGGCTATGCAAGTTGTATAGCACTGTGTCACATTTATGCTCACATGAAGGTGTTGTGGTAACTGCATATATAGCTAGTACTATGGTTGTTGTTAATCAGTCATTTCAATTGCCAGTATGGGATAAAACTTCTGATTTAGACACCTTCGATCACAGACAGATAGTAGGTGTTCAATGCATGGGCCATTCAGTTTTCGAAATCATCAGAGGACTAAGATTTTCAAGGTTGAAAGTATCAAGAGTATATCAAGAATGGATGGTGAGGAAAAAAACTAGTGATCGGGCAGATTACAAGATCAATTAGCCTTGAATGAGCATGGTCTGAGATGAAACTTTAGTTCAAATTACCACCCAGCTGAATCAGGGCACCAGTCATATAGTCACTGAACTGCATGTCTTGCCCGAGCAACAGAATTCAGAAATGGACTCTAGGGGATTGGAAACAAGTAGCATGGAATGATTGATGAGTCTCAATTATGACTACTTAACATCAACAGAAGGCTGAGAATATGGCATCATGAAGCCATGGATCCTGAATGCCAGGTTGGAACTGTGAAAAAGCCATGGTGGCTCAAGTCATGGTCTGGGGTGTTTTTTCTTGGCAGTGTTTGGGATCTTTGGTACTTTTACCAACCTCCCTCAGTATGATTTGGTATGTAGAGTTGCCACGCAATCATCTCCATTCATTTATGTTGTCCTGTCATTCACACAGAAATGCAGTATTCTAGCAAGATAACTAGACTTCTAACAGGTCCTGGTTGGCTACTGTCTGGTTGGATGAGCATTCCTCTGACTTCTCTTTGATAAATTGACTACCTAGAAGCTCTGATTTAAAACCTACCGAGGACCTTTTGGATGTTTTGGGGAAAGGTATGAAACCACATAACACCAGTGACCCTTCCTGAATTACGGACAGCTCTATCCAATTAAGTCAAACAACACAAATCAGCATTATATTTGCAAATTTTCATGGGACTAGTTTTGATGGTTTTTACCGAACCATCATCCTCAGCTGCCAAAAAGCTATTCGATGTTTGGTAAACCATTCCATAGAATACTTCCACAAACTTACTGAATCTATGCCTCGTCGTGTGGCAGCCATTATCAAGGCCAGAGGAGGCCCAACTCGTTATTGACTTGCTATCCCTAATTCAGTGATACTTCAGCATACATTACCTTCATAAAATCATGTAGCATCATTGCATCAAAAATTTAAGTTCTTTCGAATTTATAGACTATATAGCTAAAAATTTATTTTGAATTTATAGAATGTATAGTTAAAATTTTAACAATTCTTAAAATGACAAACTGACACCCATCAACCAGGGTTAAAAATCAGCTATTGTCAAATAACTAAGTTTTAAAACAAACTGCAGTATCAAATAAAGCATTGATTTTCATGAATACATTAATAAAATAATCATTCTAATCTCTTAGGAAAAATTCCAGTGTTAAACACTTTTTCCCAGAACAATTTTAGATATTTAATATGCTCACCTTGACCATAGAACCAATAAACTTGAAAAAAATATTCCCAATACACTTCACTATGATTTAAAAACAAACAAAAAAAAAAACTGCTGAATATTATGCAAGTAAGAAGGCATTTCCTGGCTTCACTTCTTTGAATTTTTATCACTTTATTTATTTGTTGTTTCATCTCCAAAATAAATAAAATAAGATTTGCTAAAATCGAAATGGAAGGCAATGATAACAGCACATGATAGATCTGAAAAAATATGATGCACGTTTGAACTAGTGAAGATAATGCAATTCTGATTTGACGATTGGATAAGTGAGGAAAAAAAAAAGGCAAACTGTTTTCAAAGCTGACTTTTAAATTACTTATTTCATAATTTTAAAGTTTTTTTTTATAATGCAGTCAAACACCATAATAACAAACTTCAAGAGGCTGAAAGCTTGGTTTGCTACATCTGATTTGATAAGAAAAATGGATTTTTCACAAAATGATATAAATATTGATTGATGAAACACAAAACCGTTCACATTTCCTTCATCTACCAAAAGAGATGTGGGTTTGATTCCAGGTGAACAGGTTGGCTGCATGGATGTTTTCATGGTTTTCCACTGTGTACCATGTATACGAGACAGTTTCTTTTAGAAAATCCTGTACAAAGGCATCTCTCCCCTTACGCAGATAATAGCCCTGGTGTACTCTGCCATAATCAACTAAACCACACCAAACCAAAAGAGATTAATAGTAATTATTTTTAGTAATACAGTAGATGTCCAGAAATCCGCAGTGCTTGGGACCAGAGGTTCAGCGGATTTCAGGACAGAAAAGCTAAATTATAATATTCACACTAAAAGTGCAAAATAAATAAGGCATATTAGATACATTTAATTAAAGTATTATATGCAATAATATACATTATTACATTAATTTATTACACACATTAAATTATATATATATATTTATTATATTATCCATTTATATTAGTGATTACAAGACTATTTTAAAGCATTAAGGACATATACAATAAAGACATGTAAAAAAAAGGGATATTACTAAAGCATAAAATATTGCTTTTTTTTAACCTGTTTCAAACATTTTCTGATAGAGGTTTGTTTTAAAACTTTAGGGTGTTCTAGAGTAAGTTTTTTTTTTTTTTTTTTTTTTTTTATTTTTTTTTTTTGTAAATTCTATAGGGTCATAATCTCCTGCTCTGTAACACAGCTCTGTTGTTCTAAATATTTCAGGTATTTTTCACCATGTTCCAAACACTCATTAAAAGATATTTTCTCACTCCTACTAAATTCATTATCTGTGTCAGTGCCAGAATCATTTTCTTGCTGTGATGAGTTCAAAACAGAGCCAATGATTTTATCATCGGTTATCTGATATGCCAGTGAATCATCTGAACAAACACATCATCCATATTAAACTCTTCTGGGCTAAGATTTTTTTTTTTGCCACTAACACAGAATCATTGTTATTCGGTAATTATGACATCATTATTGGATAAATACTTTTCTTCGGTATTTTATTCTCCATGTTGCGGTTTCTGGAACCTGTAAATTGAATATTTATATTTTGAGAGGCAATGCGGATTTCAGGTCAGCAGATTTTCGGTATTTGACTGTATAAGAGTCAATTACAATTATTATTAGATACACATAATTTTTTTTTTAATTTCACAGTACATTAATAAGTTTTTATGTGATAAATTACTAAGCAAAAGTCATGATTCAGATTTTTCTCTTGAAATACATCTCTACCCTAAAATATATATTTAGAATCATGAATAATTATAAATGTTATTTAATGTTCATGTACAGAGATAATTTTCTGCTGGAGTGATGGTGCAGTTGCAAGAACCATAATTTTGTATCATATTTTTATTCATACTTTTGTAGGAACATTAAAATGACTACCACTTTTGGTTCTAGAATTTCTATGATTGAAATCATTAATGACATGCATCACAGCTTTGGCCATCTGCTGTAGTAGGGGTTCATTTTTCATGTGTTGTGTTTCTTCAATAGTTTCATCAACATCAGAAGCATCTTCGATGTCAACATTTATCATTTTAATTTTTGTCATATCTTCATAACTTAAATCTTTGAATGTAACAACATTTGTAAAAACTTCATACCACATTCTAAAATACTGTAATGTCATTTTTTAGCCTTTTAGTGAGATGCAAATCCTTGTTTTTATCATTTTCCTCATCAACACTCTTTGTTAGACGAGCAGCATGGTAAAAACAATACAGGACATTTGATAAGTTGCCATGGCTTTTCTAGCAGTAACATTGCATCAAAAAGTGGTGTAATCTACATTTGTTGTACTTCTCAAAAATAAAATAAAATTTTTAAATCTTCAAAGCTGTAAAACAGGCTTTCTATAATGATACTTCCCACTTTTGATCATGCTTTGATCCACAATTTACAAGTCTAAAGTTGCTTTCGGGGCAAGAAAACAAACTTTATCCATTGTATGTTTTTGATATTTGTATATGTAATACAGTTGTAAATCAAAAAGAGAAGAGCTATAGGAGTGGATGAAAATTCTTCATCCCACTTTCACAGCTCTTCTTCAAACAGTTCCCACATCCTCCACTGCTTATGATTAGCTTTATAGGAAATATCAGAAGAATTTTAATATTAGTTTTTAAGATTTTTTTTCAGTCACTAAAAACCTACAACACTCACTGCCAAACATACTGGCCAACACAAGAACTGCGATATGAATTTTTGACAATTTTACACCAGTGCATCTTTGATCTTTACATTTAAAAATTTTGTTTGGTATTACCTTGTAACTTTCTTTTTCCAGTAATAAAATGATACACCCTGCCAAAAAATAAAATTCAAGTACTATCTTATAAGATAAAAAGCATCCTTTCAATCCACGAGCAACAACTATAAAATATAGAGTTACCTGAAGAACTTGAAAACCTTACCGACTTCTGCTAAATAATTTACGATATATATGCAATGAAATCCTTCCAAAGCGACAATCTAAAAAATTGCAGTTATTAAAATGGTGGACAAAAGAGTCAAGAATTCAACCAAAGAAGTGTGGAGCCTTACGTAGAAAACTAAAATCCGAAAGGCCCCAAATGATACAATTAAATGTATTACAAATTTATCAGCGAAAAAAAGCTACATATAGAAGGATGATATTGCAAGGCCAAACTAAGTTTTGGCATCAGTACTGCACCAAAAATAAAGAAATTTATGGCCACAGATAAACAGCCACAGATAAACTCTTCAAACCAATCAAATTATATCTTTCACCGATTAATTCTCAAGGATTCAATCTTCCAGGTGCTATTATTAACCATATTTTAGAAACAGATTTTCCAGAAGATGACATAACCAAAGACACACCTGTACATACTATAGTCAGAAATATGACTTTACCTTCATCTAATGAAGACGCCGAAATTACCACCATAGAAATTAAAAATATCATCAATCTTCTACCTAAAAAACAAGCACCTGGCCCTAAAAAACAACAATTTTCACCTGTATGAAGAAAAACCAAACTATCTTGAAATTCATCTATCTAAAAAAGGACAATGTATCAAAGTTGTAATCATTAACAAACATGCACTCTCATACCCTGATTTCAAAATCTATACAGATGGATCTAAAACAGAGGACAATGTTGGTTCTGCCTTTGCAATATTTTCCAACGAATCTTTAATTCCCCAATGGAAGGGACAGCTTCATAAAAACAATAGCATATTTCAAGACAAAGCAACAGCAATAAGATATGCAATTAATTATATTCATGAACATCATATATATAATACTATTATCAAATCTGACAGCCTCTCCACACTTTATGCAGTCAAAGATCTGAAAACTACCTCTCTTACTATTGCAGCAATACAAAATGATTTACAAAATAATGCTTCACTTAAAACAACCCTAACATGGATAAAAGGTCATTCTGGTATAGATGAAAATGAAACTGCAGATCAGTTAGCTAAAGAGGCTGCTATAGATCAAAATACAATTACTATAGATATTCCATGGCCTATATCACACTCGAAAAATATTCTCAAATCAACAGCAATTATAAAATGGCAGAATAAGTGGAATAATACTGACACTGTAGAAGAACTTTCCTACATTTTACAAATGTTGATGTACAAGGGTTCATCACAAACCCTAAATTAGTCAGATATGTCGCAGGCCACAGACCATTTCGATCCTATTTCGAGAGATTTGGTATTTCACTCACCAATACTTGAACTTATAGTCAAACAGTTACACCTGAAAACTATATCGCCAACCGTGGTCTGGTACTTGCTAGGTGATCAAACCGACCCTCTTACTATATCACCAACTGTCCATTAACCAAAGAATTTTATATATTAATGCTTTTTACAAATATTGAAGCATTTAAAAAATTCTTAGTTAAACAAAAATATACAGTACAAAAAATCACGAAAACAATGGAAATACTAGGAATACTAGGAACAGACCTATGTCAAGTTAATAATATATTCAAATGCTACAAAAGAAATATCATTTAAAGGATTCTACCTTCAAAATTACTTCTAAATAAACATATGGTAACATTTGCAATATACCGTGCAATAAAGAAAGAAGGGGGGGAGGCTATAAATGTCTTGGGGCCAGGTATGCGATGACTGTGTGGCCCCCAACTAACAACTCGGGGGTTTCGTTCCAGACACGAAGGTTAATTGGTTTAGAGCGGACATGGTGCTAAACCAATTAACTGTCATTGTAGAAGAATGGTACCCACATCCTCTGTTACCTATTACCATGCAGAACAGTCCAGTTTCATCAATGTTGAAATGTTTTCCTTTGTAATGGTGAGAAACTTCAGCCATTTTTTTTTAAATTTCTTCCATCAAATTTTGAAACACTCTTATTTTTGATCCTAAAAAAATGTTTTATTTCTTGCAACCAACCATTTGAATACAAAAATTATGCAACCAACTATCTGAGCACAAAAAAGCAGTCTCTCCAAAATGTTAGCCAAAGCATTAGCTTTTGCCTTATGCATTTTTGTGGGCATATTAACAGAATGAGATTTCTATAAATGGTGAATCATTTCAGCAATATTTCTTCAACATCCTTATGCTTGACTTTTTCCTCATAACTAGATTTTTTCCTATAAGCAGCTCATCTTATTTTTAATGCAGAAAGCTTTGTGTTTCCAATGCACCATATGGAAGAATTTTTGAGTCAGAAAATTTTCTTCAATACAAATCAATTTCTTCAATCAAACAATATGTAAAGTTTTCTCCATCTGGAAAAGTTCAAAAAGAAGATCACAAATTTGTCTCATCTGATGCACTTTGAAAAAATATTCAATTTGCCCAAAATATAGCTTTATGAAGATTACTTTAATTTTTCAAAAGATTTGAAGAATGAAACCCTCTCAATCTAGAGACAGAGCATGGAAAGCAGTTTAAATGCTGGAACAAAACTATTTCCGTTCTCTTAAATGATGAATCACTGTACAGGCCATGCTTACTCATTCTTTTTCTGAATAGGAAATGTTCATAGCAAATCAAAATTTTCACCATAGCATCATCTCAGAACTGAGTTCTGTCTTATACCTCTAAGAACATGAAAGGCATTTAGGAACCTGGTGTAAATTCATTATCTGAATGGTCACTGAATGATACAACGTCATGTTCTGTGTGTCCTGGTTTTCCCAAAACTGAATATTATACCTGCTCTACATAGCTTTTGTTTACAGCACAGAGAAAAATGGGGATGAGTGTAAAAGAAGAGTAACAACAAAAAGTATTTTCCACTGTTTCAGTAGCCTAAACAATGATTTTAACGGTAATTTTTCAGTTAAAATTTGTTGAAATTCCAGAAAAAATTATGAAAAACACAGACAAAAGAATGTTTCTGTCAAAGATACCGGTAATCTATATTACATTCAATTTGTATACATTTAGAGATTCTCTACAGCAGTGTTGTAGCTAAAGGGGGTGGTCTACTCTGAAGAGCAGCATTTTTCATATGAAACACTTTATAGCAGTTGGCCATATGATCATTGACATAAGTGAAGAATTATGTCATTTTGAATGGCACATTGAATTAAACCGAGGAGAAAAAAGTTTTTGCTCAAAGTAACATATTCAAAGAAATTAGAAGGTTTCAAAAGCTACATATTCTTGTTGTAATCTTCCCCCCCCCTCCATGCCACTGAAACTTCTGAATGAAAATTATGGATATCAACTAAATTACGATCATGGTGACATTAATAAGAAAGAACTCATTAAGAAAGAAGTATTTCAGGAGTTTTATTTTCGTTATTGTATGGGAAAATGAAACAGGAATGTGAAAAGGTGGTCCTTTTGAATTTTTGCAGCTTATTCTAAAATACAATCTCCACAGCAAAGTTGCAGTTATTGTAATACTACTGCAAACTTTAAGAAAAGAAACTAAGCAAGACTTAAAGTGAAAATAAACACCATAAAATGAAAAAAAGGACATTAATAGGGTATGTGATCCCCCCCCTCATCTGTACACAAAGTTTACACCTTGTGCTCATGCTTTCAATTAGGTGGTCAACCACCGCAGAATTAAGCAATCGCCATTCTTCTTGTAGAGCAGTTTCCAGCTCAATAAGAGTGGCTGGAGGTGGGAAACGTGAAGATATAGCACGGCTGAGAGCATCCCAAAGATTTTCAATGGGATTAAGGTCGGGCGATTATGCTGACCATGCCATACGTGCAATCCCTTCACTCTCCAGGTAGTCAACGACGATGTCAGCTCTATGGGGACGTGCGTTATCGTCCATTAAAACAAAAGTAGGGGCCAACTGCTGCATCGTACAATCTTACAATGGGTTCTAGGACTTCCATCTCGATACGGGACAGTCATCAAAGAACCCCGTTAAAAGATGTGCAGGTAGGTGCGGTATCCTAATGAAATCCCTGCCTATACCATAATGCTTCCGCCTCGGAATGCGTGATGTTCGGTGATGTTTTAGGACTGATTGCCTGTTCGTTGTTCACGCCCTATCCTTATACGCTTATCATCTGACTCCAGAGCAAATCTTGCCTCATCAGTACACATGGCATTGCCCCAGTCAGACACATTCCAATTGACATGTTTCCAGCACCACTGAATCATGCCCCTCTTGGACGGATAGAGGAACACAAACTCAAGGTACCCGAGCATACAGTCCACTCATAGGTAATCTTCAGCGCACAGTAGCTGCAGATATCGCCTTACCAATGGACACTGTAACCATAAATGTCACAGGTATGGAGGTTGCTCTGCAATTCCGCTTGGCTACAATAGCAAGATATCGATCTTCCACAGGAGTTGTAACCCTTGGGCGACCGGCTACGCGCCTTCGGACACCTGTCTGTATGGTTTGGAATTGTTTCCATAAAAGTGAAATTACAGAATGATGAACCCCGAAGAAAAGAGCAACATCTGTGATCGACTGTCCTGCTTCAATGCGCCCCACAGCACGCCAGTGCTCAGAATCATCCATTCATCTTCTGGAAGTCGTAGAAACACATATGTACTGAAAACAAATTGTACAAAAATTTTAAACACCTTCTATCAGCACTTTCAATCAACTTCTGTAACCCTTCATAAAGCTGGCTTCTTATAAGACTGACGTTTCTGCATATTTCTTGACATGGAAGCGCGATTGGCTGTTACCTAACATATTTACATACTTCCATCTACCTCTGCAGTGAATTGCATACTATTCAATTCTGATTGGCTTTTGGAAATTAGCATTTTCCTCTCCATGCTTAACTTTTGGAAGTGAGTGCATTTAAAAACAGCAGCACAAAACTAACTTTCAAATTTAATTGAGACTTCTTTAATTAAATTAAATCTAATAACTTGTATTAAATAAAAGCGTGAGACATTAAAAGAGTTTGAGGGTGATTTTACAAATACTATTTTGCCCATATGCAGCTGTATCTATTTATACAACTGCATAGGTTTAAAAATTTAAAGTGAAATGCAGTTGAAATTATATAACACATACCTTAAAACCTGAAACACTTTCTGACTGGAATTGTAAAAATTATTAATACCAAAAAGGGGGAACTTACGGTATTTCTGCAAGGCTTTCAACTGAACCAAGACTCTCTGCTAAAATGAAAATCTTAAGATTTTCAATAAAAATCTGAGCTTCTTTCAAACCACCTTTCACATAAAATGAAACCATTCCACTAAATCCTTTGCACTGTTTCTTCGCAAGTTCATATTGAGGATAACTTTTAAGACCTATATATATATATATATAAACAAATGAATGTATTATCTTAGCACTTAAATTTAATCACAATTCAAAAGCAATAAATCAAAAGTACTTTTGTATGGTTCTAATTTTAAAAATGCATATCTAAGCTATTTATGCTAAAATACATGCAGCATAATGAAGTAATAAAAATATGCCAAGTCTCAACTTTATAAAATCTTCCAGGTATTAGTAATACTAACCAATCCAGGTCAAAATTAGCCTTTCTAATTTTAATTTTTTAAGCTGGGTTCAAATCTATAGCAATAAAACAGAGTTTGCCTAAATTTGTGCACTCAGAGATGGTTAGACCTAGAGCTATGAAAATATTGATCAAAAATGAAAGTATGCACCTAGAAGCAATTTTTTCAAAATTAATTTAAATTTGTTTCATTAAATGTCAAAATAATTTCTATTTGTCATACATATCTTCATTTAATGAAGGGATTACTAATCCTAGAATTTCCCTGTTTACATCATCAGTTTGAGTAGGAAAAAAAATCTTTTTAAGGGATGCTTATTCTGAGTCGTCTTAGAAAATTTATCAAAGACTACTCACTATTTTTGAGTATTTCACATCCATTATTTTAAAATTTGAACATTTAAAAAATAGCCAGTAATAATTTTTGGTACTTATGTATTATCCTATTGACTGTGAAACTGTTGTCAAGCAGTGTATTAGTGCTAGTTATAGGTAAGCATGGTGTGACACACTCGTAACATTTGTACTTTCATTTCACGAACTACAATAGATTCTCGATAAGTCATGTTTTCTTTTTATAAACAAAAATATAAATTTATTGTTATTGCTGTATCTTTTCCCTTGCTTTTCGTATGAATAAAATTTGTATGATATCTTTTATGGAACAATAAGCAGTGGACTGTTTTCAACGTTGGGATCCTATCATAAAAAAATATGTGTATTAATGAACACGATATGGTCAGCAAAACATGGCCGAAAAAACTAATAGACTGGAAGAATTACCTATATGTTAATAACTTCCTGTAAAATTTAAGTGTCTAACAAAGTTAGAAATCAACAAAAGCCTTTATACGAAGCACAGAAACAAAGTGGGTCAAGTACTGATTGTTTATCAAATGCAAAAAAGCATCAGTTCCTTGAGCCTTTCACAGAAACAACTGGCCCAACTTTGATGGGATCTCAGCTAACCTTTCACAGTTGATGGAATAATAGGCAAGTACCTAATTTTTTTTTTAATATTTGTAGGTTATAAATCAAATCTACTTTGTTTACAGCTTTGTTTTATAAAACACTGCATACTGTTCAAAATTATGCAAGGAGAACGGCATTGGAAAGACAGCAGTATACAATGTTGTAAAAATAGAAAAAGGGACTACTTGAACTTTTTATGGACTGACACCTCACTTGCAATAAACAGCAAAAAAATCATTCATTTTGATGAAAATGACAGTCATGACAAAATGATGACTAAACGGGTGAGATAGCATTGCAGTGAGGAGAAAGTTATTGGAGGTCCAATGCTAATAACTCAAGGCAAAACATTTCATGAGGAAAAGAACTTGAGAAAATCAAGTGAACATAGTAGACAGTTGATTAACCCAATTTAAAAATCAACATGGTACAAGGCAGTTAAAAATTTCAGGCAAAAAGATTTCAGCTGATATTGAAGCACTTAAACATTTTGCAGATGAACTCATTGAGCTCATCAATATTGAAAATTATGAAGGCAGTTAAAAAATCTCCAAAACAAATATATAATGCTGATGAAACAGTTTAACCGGAATTAAGACTTGAACAATGGAATGGAAAAATAAACTATGTATACCTGTAAAGTGAAAAAGTATAAAAACAAAAAGAAAAGCATCAGCTTAAGGAACTTACATTGAAAGAAATGTTTTATAAAATAAATAAATATTGAGTTTTTTGTGGGGGGGAGGGGGTAAATTTTGATCTTCTCATGGTCATAAATGTTTCATTACTTCATGTATTTAGTTTTGTAATTTCTATATGCCATCTTATTAGATTTAAACTGGTGATTTAAAATTGAAATTTTCAAAATCTGGAATCATTGAAGTCCCGATGATCCAGATCTCAGACTTGGACTGTATTTGTTATGCGTTACTTAGATATTTAAAAAGAAAAAGGAAGAGAATGAAAGAGAGTCTGAGTGTTATGAGAGATGACATACTGATTCACGGTGAGATGAAGGAAACACAGCAATAAAACTTGAGGCAACTGGTTCAAGAAATTCAAAATTTCAAGATATAATTTAAATGCTAAGATGGATGTGTTACAGAGGCATCTACGGAAATTATTTGGAGAGGAAATCTAACACCTCAATACATCAGCAAGCCAAAAACTACCGTAATTTCCGGAAGAAAGGCCGCATCAGCGTATATGCCGCACTCGAGAAAAATGGCGAGAAAAAAATTTAAATTACACAGAAACGCCGCAATAGATTAAATTGCGCGTGACATCGTCATGGGCCGTATAAATGCAAAATCTCAACCTATGTCCTGATACATGACATATCAGTTAAGAAAAATGTATGAAATGAAACCGTAACTCAAAAATAAATTAAAGGTAAGAAATGTTGAAAATATATTTACATTCACAAATATACTTATATTTACCCACTAAAGAAGTCCATATTTGTAATACTCAGACTATATTATAAAAAATGTTGCAACAACAAAATATTAAATTTGGACGACAAAAGGAAATTTTAAATTTTACTTACAAAAGGTATTACAGCAACCTATACATCATATGAAGCCATCAAAATCTGATTCCTCACTATCCGAATTAAAAAGATTTAGTAAATCTTGATCCAAGTCCAAGTCTTCCAGATCGTCACATTCATCCTCTTGGTTTACAGTCTCTTTATCTAAGGATATAATTTCAGCTTCTTTGAACCCTGCTATTATTGACGATGATTTTACCGATTTCCACGCACTTACTACCTACCCACTTTGCAACTTCTTCATCAGATGCTCTACGCATTTTACTGCTTTTGGTATACGTATGCAATCCTTCACTCATCCAACACTCCCACCGCTTTCGGACTTCAGCTTTGAAGGATTTATTACCTGACAAATCTAATGGTTGTAAGATTTTTGTCAAACCACCAGGAATAATTGCTAAGGTCGTAGATGATTTTTCACTGACTCAAGTAAATGAGCACGCATGGAATCCATTATCAATAACCCTTTTGGTTGGAAAAAAGATCCCTTACGACACTGCCAAACTTTTTATAGCCACTCATGCATAATTGTTTCGCACATCCAGCCATTCTCGTTTGCACAAATAATTACGTCATTAGGAAAATCTCCCTTCGGAATAGTTTTTCGTTTAAAAATGATCATCGGCTTGTTACCGTTTGCGGCACAAGCTAACACACATGTAAATGACGTTCTTTCATGCCCCGTCGTAAGCACAGATACAGTTTTTGCACCAGTTTCATCAACAGTTCTGTTTGCAGGAGAGTTGAAAGCTAACGTCGTTTCATCCTTATTTATTATCTGTGACCGAAGAAGTTTTTTTTTTATCAATATTTGTCACATATTTTAGAAAAGATGCTTTTTTATCCTGCCAGTCCATTGGTAATTGTTGTCCGAGTGTTGTTCTAGTACACACAGAAATATTTTTTCTTTTCATAAATCTGCTACACCAGCAAGGCCCTCCTTTGAAATCATTTATGTTCATTTGTTTTGCTATAAATTTTGCTTGAAAGCAAATTTTTACAGTCGAAACTGCCATTCCCTTTCCTCGTTGCTCCTTTATCCAGTCATCAAGATCGTCCTCTAGATTCGGCCACCTTACAGTACCACTTCTTTTGGCTCGTTTCTGTTGTGGCATAACATATTTTTAAGTTCTTCTTTTTCAGTTCTCCAACATCGAATACATCTTTCGTCCATTTCAAACTCTTGAGCTGGTGCTCTATTTCCAAATTGTTCAGCACGTGAAATTACACTAAGCTTAAAACCAGTAGTATAGCTTCTGTGCTGTTTAGGTGCCCTTTTCAAAAATTTTCCGCTCCCTTCTTACTTAAAAACTATCCAACAAGTACTTGTACCCAAACTGATGGGATCTGTATCTGGAAGAATGACAAGAAAAATTGATTCATGCTGAAGGGGAAATACGTCAGAGTTCGTTATTGTGAGGCAGGTGGAGTCATGTCCACCTTTGAAAAAAATTGCAGAAAAGGCAGGGGTGGGGAAAGGATGGGTCCTGGAAGATTCATCGAATGGCAGAGGAGAGAGTCTATTCAAACTGATGAGAATGCTGATTTGAAAGGAGGAAGAATGATATTGTTCTGAGATCTTGTTGTTTAGATTGACTAAGGCATGTAGGTCCGTTCAAGGGAAAGAATGTAAACAAAATAACGTTTGCAAAAAGCAACTGAGTGGCCTTTTGTGTTGGAACGGGACCAGTCTGTACACAATGAAGGCCATTCAAACTATGTATAATGACAAGGTTATTCAAACTATGTACAATGACCATCATAGGAAACATTTTTAGTGCACCTAAACGCTGCATGGGTAGAAAAGCCGCACCCGCTGAAAATTTAAGTTTTAAACACGTAAACGCCGCGGCGTTTCTTCCAGAAGTTACGGTACTTGAAACATTTTCTTGAGAACATAAAATATAAAACATTTATACTTCAGTATTTGTGAGTGAAGTCTGTAAACTTAAAATACAGGTAAATGAATAAATACAGTGAGAAATTTCTCACAATGTAAACTGAATAAGAATTGGGAAATGGAAATAATAACCATTCACAATTGAATGCCAGCACTTTTGCATTTACAAAAATAATGTTCACACATTCTTTACATGTGGAGTTGCACCATTATATTCCTGTTTTAAACATATGTGTATGAATAATAATAGATGATACCTGGATACATAACCTTCTCAACAGCTGGGTGTTTTTCTAAAAATTCAGCTACAGCCATTGCATTTTGCATGTGTCTTTCCATCCGCAGATGAAGTGTTTTTATTCCTCTGTTCACCAAGAAACAATCAAAAGGTGAAGGCACAGTTCCTAAGGCTAAAAAATAAAACAAATTAACATTTCTATAGTTGTTAGAGGTTCAGACAAAAAATATTCAACATACATGACAAAGTAAAAAATATGTAAAGAAATTTGAACACTAATCTATCTAAATAACATTTACAATTTATTTTAAATACTTAATAAATTTTTTCATTTCCTACTTACAAGTACATTTATTAAGCAATTACTTAAATAGTTATTACAAACTGAACATACACCTAAAAACACATAAAAATATCATAATATTTCATGTTCATCATGTCAAAATCTCACTATAATGTAATTCTTTGAACAAATTATAGTTCAATTTGGTACATACATTTGTTACTTTACAAATATTGAGTTATCATTTGCAAGCACACTGTTTTAAATACAGTGGAATACTATTAATACATCACTCATGAAATTTCTTACAAACAACATAAAGCCACAAATTAATAAATTATAGTCTGCAAAATTATGCCCATATATTTGATTCTACTTATTCAAATCAACTTTTTTAATATGCAAACAACATAAAACCGCAAATTATGCCCATATATCGATTCTACTTATTCATCAGCTTTTTTAATATGCAAAGCTGCTTACAAGTTAAATCATCAAATTCCTGAGCGCAATAGATACTTAAGATTATCAAGCATTACTCATGCAGCTACTTTTCCTTTAAATACAATTTAAACCATTGGAAAAATATACATAAACATATGCCATGTTATGTAATAGGATCTTTGTACCTTACAAAGCTAACAATTGTGTTTTCATCCTAAAAATATATTTTAGATCTTTTTTCAATTAAAATTCCTTCTCATGTTAGTAAATCTGTATTTTCCTAAGTCATCCACATGAGAGTATACTGAGATGATGTTCAATATAAAAATATAAAATACTTTTCCTACATTTTCACTTGTTGCTACAAATTGCATTTATCATCAATAAAGTTTTCAGCATTTTAAAATTTAATAAAATGCACATTTATGATTTCAGCAAATGTCAATACTCAAAACGAAAACTGATAGCCACAGAAATAATTACACTCATGTGCAGATGATTAAAATATTATGCTATTTTAATTATTTTGTAAGAAAATATAAATGTTGATTATAAAGTCAAAATTTTACAATCATGAATGAATAAAAAATAAACTATTTACCAATATAAAAACCCAAATTAAATATATATATATATATATATAATGAAAAGCTACATCTACCTTTAAACATAAATGGCCTCCTTTGATTTTACATATCAGTGTCCAAAATTAACAATATACGAGAACATTCTAGCCACTGCAACCTCATAAAAATGACTTTGTATTATAAAATACAGTTAATGTATAAAATATTTCACCTGCCTTCGTAGTGTAGTGGCCAGCATGCTCCACCCATATACGAAGAGGTCTGTTGTTGGAGTCCTGGCAAGGGCATTGCTCATTTTTCATCTCTCCTGCTTCAAAATAACCTAATGTCTACAGTGGCACCTGAACTAAAAGGTGGTGGATGATGATTCTCCATCACCAGGATTTGGTGATTAGGTCCCCTAATCCTAAGTAGCCCTTTAAAAGGGGTAGTAAATAAGATATTTCTTCCACCTTCCTAGCAAGCCTTTGTAGTGGAGTGGTCAGCATGCTCAGCACGTATTTGAGAGGTCCGTAGTTCGAGTCCCGGCGAGGGCAATGCTCATTTTTCATCTCTCCTGCTTCGAAATAACCTAATGGTTCTACAAATGTTTCATAATAGATATCAAATTTAACAAGTGTTTTCACAAAATTTAAAAGTGATACAGTGCCAGCCTGTATACAGGTAACAAAAAAATTAATTTTTTAATTAATTAATTTTTTCAATATAGCCTACCATTTTAAAACCTTTCCTAATAAGAAAGTGCAGATCAATGCTTTAAATTGCACAATAAACAACAGATTAGTGACTACAGAAACTGCCTACGGAAGGAAGAGATTGAATCTTTGAAACAGAAAGATGGTTCTTTTCAGACTCATCAGTTTTCTGATTAAACATTGCTATTGATATCTTTTCAATCCATAACTTTAGTGCAAATAAAGCTCCAGGTTTAGACCGAGTTGCTAATAAAATGCTTATGAACCTTTCTGATTAATGATTGGCAGACTTAATAGCATTTTTAATCCATGTTTGATGTCTCTAAAACTAATATTTCAATCAGGCTTGGAAGAAAGCAAATATATTTGCCATTCAGAAACAAGGCAAGAATCCTGAGAATGCAGGAAACTGTAAGAAAATTAGTCTAACTTTCATCTGTGGTAAAATCTACTCAAACTGAACAGACCAGAGAAACATATATGCAGCCAACATGGCTTCCAGAAAGGCTTTTAAACAATAATGCAGTTTGTCCACATAGTTAAATTATTAATACTGATATTCACAACAACAAAAAAAAAGTGTTGCCCTTCTTATACTTAAAGTGGTGAAAGTCTTGGACGCATGAGACTTAATAAGCTAATTCAGCTTGACATCAAAAGGTAATTGATTCTCATTATCTATTCATTTGTACTTAACATATTGCTCACTGTCAGACAATGAAACTAACTCACTTACCAAGACAATTCATGCCAATGTTACACAAGGGTTAATTCTTGACTTTATTTTAGGCCCTTTTCTTGTCTATGACATTCTAGGATTTGAAGATAATATAAATTATCTGTTGGCTTGCTATGCAGATGACACCACAATTTTATCTAAATCTGGAAGACCTAGTCATATAGTGGAAAGAATACAGGATAAAATGTCTGAAGTTGAAGCATGGTGTAAAAGAATGAAGATTAAATCAACCCAAAGAATCAAAAGTGTTCATTATTTATAAATATGAGCAAAAAGATACTATTACAGCAAGTATCCCAATTTTTGGAGGGAAGAAAAAGTAACTTTGGTAAGTCAAGTAAAGTACCTCAGTGTAATGCTTACAAACAATTTCTTCCAGCAGAAGCATTTTAAGAAGATTGCTGCATTGATATGCATTGCATGATAAAGCATTTGCTGTAATTTTAAATTTCAAGCCTATTCTTGCCAAATAACTTGAAAATTAGACCTTAGATGCAAGAGGAATCTTTATATCTTCTTAATCAGGCCTCATTAATGAGGCATCATTAATTAGGCAAATAATTATGTACGCGTCTCCTGCCTGGAAAAATGCTCTTGATAAGTTCATCCTCACTTTTCAAAAAAATTTTGTTAGGATTATAATTGGCACATCAAACTACATTAGAAATGCTACCCTACACAAATATCTGAAAGCGACTACTATTTGTGAATATATTAATGATGAAAATTTGTTTATTTGGGATTTATGCAAATTAGAGAGAACATTATTATTTAAGTCAGAAGCTATAGAATTAAAAATTCACTAAAATTCGTTTAGAGACTATGTCGATTAGTATGGTAGCTAGCACTGGCTAGATATGCAGCTAGCAATAGGCACACACTTAACTGATTAGACTTGTCTCTCCTACCTCAGGTGGGTACACTATAGTTTTGCAGTAGACACCACACAACATTAATGATGATAATTACAGAAATGATTCCTGGATTTTGCCACCAATTAGCAAATCCTCACCCATGAGGAGATATTCACTTTGAAAACTAGACAGTATCTTGGCCAGAAAAATGTTCAACATAATTCAAATAGTTCAAATTCAAAATAATGCAAAATAATTCATCATTAAATTCTACATAATAATAAATGAGCATTGCTTCGTGAAGTTGGATGCAAACCTGCGTTTATACATATGGTCTAGTTCCATGAAAAATATAAGTGGAAAAGATTAATATCTCACAAACCACATAAATGAAACTTTATATGATTGTTCTAAAAGCTGACAGCATGCAGAACTAATAAAGGTTTCTGTGTATAATAATGCCTAATAGAGATACCACAAATTTATACATTTACCTTTTTTTCACAATAATTAAAAGGTGAATATGAGCTAGTTTCATTTATATAAAAAAAAGAACAGCATTTCTCCTACAGTAGCCAGTTCTAGAATGCTTTGCTTTAAATAACCTTGCTTTATTATATCAATACTTACAATTTTGGAAGTATTTCATTTGCTTATAGATTTCATCATTGTTTGTAGCAATAGCACCCATTACAACATCAGAATGGCCTGAAAATTATAAAAAAGAAGGGCTTTAAAGTTTAACTCATTAGTTTAACAATTCATGTTTTTAGTAAAACAATTCACTCAAAAATTTCCAGAATTTGTAATTTTTAAAATTAATTACCATTCATATATTTTGTCAAAGAATGCATCACAATATCAGCTCCCAGAGTAAGAGGTTTCTAAAAAAATAAGGAAAATATTGTTTTTTAGTTGGATGAAAGAATTATGAACAGAAAATTTATAGAGAGCTACCACTGGAAGTACAGCTAAAGAGTATAATTTTAAAAACTATTAAATAAAATTTCACAAAAAATGGTAAATTTTCAAGAAAACTTCTGACACTCAAAACTTTGAATGCAATATTAATGAATTAATATCAACACCATATTTTCTTTTCAGTGCTGATAGTTCATTGAACTGTTTCTTACATCATCTATTCTTCAAAAATTTTGTTTTAATAAATAAAATTAATTACATCCGGTATGGCATTTAGTTTAGTTAGAAAGAGTGAGTATTTAAGAACAGAAACAAAATATTTTATCAACAGTAAAATGTTTTCAAAAATTACTATGGTTAGCATAACAAAAATTACGGTTATAATTTTGATTGTTTCCCCAGTTAAAATCTACAAAAGAACTAAAATGCTAGCCTTTAATTGGCAGCCCATGAGAATCGTGCATGCAGCCCACTGGATGTTGATTAGCTTCGCGAGGCCTCGGAAGCAATTTTAAATGGCCCGCGAATATGATTCAATTATGAATTTGCTGTAAATAAGGTGCTTATAATTTTAGACACATAGACACAGGTTAAATTTAAATGCATGACTGCTGTTGAATGGAAAAGAAATAAAATGAATAGGTTGAGGCTTTATATGCCAGTTATGTGATTGGGATAAGGTAAAAGAACTTCCAATATCAATGTAATCAGTAAATTTTATTGGCTGGCCAACACCTGGTGGTGCTCCAGTATTCAGGTGTTTCCAATTTTTTCAACGAAGTTGTATTCTATTGTCTTCTATTGCATATTTTTCTTGACTCAAGCACTAGTTGGTTGGTTGCACAGCTTACAAATCGTATTACTACACTGACAGAGACAAACTAACATAAGACTTTTAAATCCTGTTTATTTGATACTTTCATTAGGCCTATACAAATACCTATGTGAGGAATTATGTATAACTGCTGCTGCTTGTGAACAAATTAAAAATGTAGGCAACAGCAATTTCTTACAGGCTTTAGATTTCAGGTAGAAAATAAATATAATTTTGAATTTCATTTTTGTTATTATAATTAGTATTTTTTATGTAATTTCTGATAAATGTTTAATAAGTTGAATTTAAAATTTTGTTAATTTTTTTATTTAACAATTTTTATTTTGTTCAGAAAGATATTCATTAAAAAAAAATCGGACCCATCAGCTACTTTCGGATCGTGCATTCGGCCCACATGCAATTTCAGTGCGAGACCACTGATAAATATCTTTAAGAAATAATTATTTTTTATGAAGACAAGGATTTGAAGCAAAATTCTGTTTAAAATACTTATCAAACATCTCCCACTCCTCTTCCTCCAAAAATTCCATTTTTAAAAACTTTACTAAATTACATTTGGCTTCCATCCCCCTTCAAAACCGCCCACTTATAGATTTAGGCACAGACCCAACACTTTGGCTATGACTGTTGGAATATTTCCTGAAAGGTAAAATCAAAATAAATCTTATGCCTTGTGGTGGTTTAAATGCACTTTATAGAATCCAAACATTGACATTTCCATTAGTACTCCAGCTTACGAAATGAAAAAATTACTAAATAATTCATAAAATATCAAGTAAACATTAAACATACCTGAAAATAAGGTGACATAAATGTATTATCTACCACTGAAATAATGCTAGGATAATGCTTCAGCAATTTACAAACTTCTTCAATGTCAACCATTTTCATTGTGGGATTTGTGGGGGTTTCAATCCAAATCATCTAGATTAAAAATAGAAAATAATACAACGGAATTCAAGCAATAAAGTAATTAAATACATATAAAACAGAAAACCATATATGACAACTTAATAAGCAGAGCAGTATTAACAATCTTGGTCCTAACTAATCATGGAAAGATAAAAAGCAATTTTGACCCATTTAAAATTACTCATCACATTAAAAAAAATTATTAAAAATCTTTGAATATTATTAACTGTAATATAAAAGATGAAGAAATAAAGTTTTTCCTTTTTATTATAATTGGCATTAATCTAATATGAAGATTGAAATTTGACATTAATTTATATAAATATTAGCTTGATTGAATTGATATATATATATATATGGTGAGTCTCAAGGTGGTATTCAAGAAGGTGAGTCTTATTTTTATATCTTCTTGCAGAAACATTTTACACAAAAGTGTACGTTTTTTCTACAAGATTAATATGTTTAAAGTACTTTTTTCTTCAAATTTAACAGCTTCGTTACTTTAAGCAAGAGGGCCCCCATTTTTTACATTTTCTTGATTTCTTCGGTTGTAATATAGGACCAGTAGTGTTTCAGAAATTAACTATAAATTATAATTTATGATTTATGGTTTCATCCTCTCTAATACTATTTTAAATTTAGATTTCTGTAAATTTTAGAGGTCTTGAGGCGTTTTAACAATATTTGTTACCTAGCTGCTTCTTTTTATTCTAATTAATTATTGTTTTGTTTTAGTAGTACGTTTCTTTTCTTCCACGCGTAGGGAAAAGGGGCGTCCAATTGAGACGATTTAGATTAGTATTGAAAGATGTAATAGATTTTTAAGTTCAGTCAATTATTTGACGCGGTATTGTCTCAATTGGTCGTCAGTTGAAACGCGTGGAGGTAATATTTCAATGGAAGGGGCACGGTTTCCTTTTCCCCTGACGAGACAACTATGCAACTCTCACTGAAATATTACCATTTTTGTTTATTGTATACCTTGTTTTTATTGCAACTTCAGCTTTTCCCATTTTGCCAAAAAATTACAATTTTCTAGGCATTATTTGAGTTATATTTTCATGTGAATTTTTGCTTATGATTTTAAGTTTTAATTGTATTTAATGTGTAATTTTGGCACTAACGTGCTTCTTCGAATAGGATTCAGA
>KK115530.1:879322-906649 GCA_000611955.2 Stegodyphus mimosarum
GATATAAATAATAATAATAATATATAATTAATATAAAATAATAACAAATTTAAACAATTAAAAGATCAAAAGAGTTATATATCAGTCTCAACAAATTTAGAAAATTAACCTGCTGGTGCATATCTTTATCAAAAAATAACATAACACACCGAGATAAAAAATTAAATGAAAAACTTATAAATTTACAAAATTTCAAAATTTTTATTATTTCAGCAATTTACTATAATGCAGAATTTTGTATTTTTGAAATGCCTGATTGCTGAAGAGAACTTTGAAACAGAAAGACTAAAATTCCTTTTCTAAAAATATTTGCCATCAATTCTTGTTAAAACAAATGAAGAAAGGTTTCATGAAGAGATAATATAATACAAAGAGAAGAAAACAAAGGAAATGCATTCCATTATTTTATGATAAAACTAGATATGAAATCTCATATATGAATGACTTCCATGTAGTGTGATAAACAATTAAAGCAGCATATCCACAAATTTACATTTAAAACTAAAATCTTTTCTCCTTTTAAAAGGGGACTTCGTACTCCAAAATCGATGACATTACCGATTTTTTAATTCTTACCTTAATATTTTTACTACACAGCACAGAAATTTTTAAATGATCTGATGATAATAAATGGTATAAAGAGGCTTTTAAAAATTTTGACAGACCTTTAAATGCAACACCCTCTCAGTGTTTTTTTTTTCCACTTCTTAATTTTTTCAGTAACTTATTAAAAATCAGTGTAAATAAAAAGGAGTGTATAAATATGACTGCAACTATCAGCAAACTGTTTATGTATATAAACTGATTTATTTAAATACAAAGTAAAGTTAGAAATTTTTTTTCCCACCTTTAAACTGGCAAGTTTATGTATAGCAAATGTTGAGCTCAGCAAATGTTACAAATATTATCAGCTTGAAAAAGAAAAACTGTTTCCATGAGTACCATAGAGACTGATTTGTAAAGATGTGTTCTGTGGTAGGCACTTTTCAAGCAGAGTGCAACTTTGTATGTGCTGCATTCCCCACACTGTTCTTACAGGCTGTTTCTTGGTGCTGCTGAGAGCACATCGCCATGATGATGTCTTCAATCCCTGATGCTTATTTTCTTGAAGATGAATTGATGCATCAACTACTGACTTATGTTTCTAGATTGCCATCTAGTGAGCTACAAGGGAACTTCAGAAGCGATCAGTCTTTAAAACCACTCACACGAGTGAGTAAGACGTTCAGAAAAGGCGGTTACTGTAGGTAACCACCGCCCTTCAAAGAGTTAACTAAAATTATTTCTCATAAATACATAAATTTGTGGTAAGCTCTTAATAATCAGCTGTAATTCATTTAAACAACATATTTACGTACTATTTACTTTTATATTACGTACTATATTCATTTAAACAACATAACAACATAAATGTGAAATTCTCATTTTGAAAATTCAAAACCTTCAGCAGTAAGCATTTAATGAGTTTATACATCATCTTTTATGACATTTTTTACCAGAAAGAAACAGAAGACACCTAATCTAAAATATGCAGAAACTGCTGTTGTAAATTGTCCAATAAAAAATGCACTAAAACATTTTTCAAAATATTGATACAGTAAAATTAGCAATTCCAGTACAAGGGAAAATACAAATTCTTTAAAACAGCTTTCATCAAATAATTAATTTTTCTACATAGTTTAAATTTTTAAAAAATTAATTCAAAACACTCCAGAGTTAAAATTATATATTTATAGATTACAATATTAAAAGCTGATACTTACAAATTAAACTTTTGACTTTGATCACACCCAAATATTAACCACAATTTTTTTTTAAAAAAATCCTAGAAGGTAATTTATGAGAAATTATAGAAAATTTTAAATTTAAAAAATAAAACAAAATTATCATCTTAAAAATACCTTAGTATTGTGCCGTATGGAATTTTCGATATTTTTAACATCACGCATATCTACAAATGTTACTTCAATTCCCATTTTGGAAGCACAAGTTCTAAAATACCTATTTGCTCCTGAAATAAAAGAACTTTTTAAAAATTATTTTCCAACAATTTCTACTAATTGGCATACATGAACTCCTTTTTCTGATCATTAAAAATATAAAAAAAATATTTATGTATATTGAATATTTATCTGCCTGATAATTTTAAATATTCCTGAATGAAACAAAATATAAAACTGTAGATATTCAATGCTATTATTCACTATAAAACTGTAGATATTATTATCTGTTTTACAAATAGATAAGGGTAATCCATCTGTAAAACTGCAAATAGTGAATCAGTTAAGATAAAACATTTTACATTAAACAACAAAAATGCAATAGACATGTAAATTATATTACACACTATTAAATTGTAATTACACAAACATAATTTTATTCCTTTCAGTTAAGCAATTTTTATATAGTTTCCTGAATTTACTGTTATTTACTTATTTAACAAAACTCAGAACTAAAAACCATTATTACATTTTTATTAAAACTAAGAGCTAATATGTTGCTCTTTCTAAAGCCACTATCTCCAAAACACAGTATGCTAGTGTTTGTATGTACAGCATTGGCAGGGTATCACTAGGCTGAATATGTTGACAGATAATTCATCTGCTACAGCCAAAAGAAGTGAACTTGAAAACAACTACACAGAAGTTTTTGAAATTTACCTTACTAGTAACAAATAAATTTGCATATTGATCAAATATCTTAAGAACAATGATAGCATCTAAACTGGGACTATGAGCTGGCATATGCTCTATATTGTTATTTTAATAAATTTAGTACCTGATATGATATTTATTCGAAATCAAGTTGACAATTTGTTTAAATGCTTAAATAACAGCCCATATTAAATGTATTGTACTCATGGCCCAATTAATCTACTTTAAAATTATATATTTTTAATGCTGGATATTAGTAGTTCAACTCGGACTCAAATTCCAGAAAACAGGATGCTTCTTGAGCAATTTTATTGCTTTTTCCACATGTAACATGAATATGAGCCAATTTCTCAAAAATGTCATGCAAAAAAAGCCATGATCAACTAAACGCAGTTATTTATTTTGTTAATCTGTTTTCTAACACAATATATAATAAGCTCAAAATCCAGATATCCAATATCCAGAAAGATCTAATATCTGGACCTCTGGATAAAAAAAAGGGGGGAAGAAATAATTAGATTTTAAGAGTAGCAGCTGGCTTTAGGATATGCTTAATGCTTCACACATGCTTAGCAGAAATATTTTTCATAGTAAAGAATGCAGAGGGTCTTGATCCTTAAAGGCCTACATAAAACACTCGTTGTTGAAAAAACACAATCATTTATTAGCATAAATCTGTATGATCAACAATTTGGTTTCTTAGTCACCTCTTTTGCTTTGCATGCATCTCAAAACTGAAACATTTTACCTGATTGCATCTGTCATAATTGATTTTACACCTAATGAATAATTTATGTCTGACACCTACTTGGCAAATAATTTTTTGCTCTCATCACTACATGACTATCAACTCATGGCAGTTAAGAAATAAAATCATGCAGTAATGCCTAAAACAATTTTTACTCACCAAACAGCATGTTTACTTAGTACTCTTCTGTTATTGGAACCAGATTTGGAAATGCATGTATATATGCATGTGTGTATACATGTATGTGTACATGCATACATACCTACATTTCTGAATCTGGTTCCGATAACATTCTGAATCTGCTCCCAATTGTTAACATTTAATACTGATAATAAGCTTGTTGACCATTATAGGCTTCAGCCACCTGCACTGCAAAGTGTGTTGATGAGGAGAAATTTAACAAAAATTCTCTTACTTTGGAAAAAAAATAAGTTTTATTAATGATATCCATGGGCCAAAAGATTACATTTAATACTGTTTGAATTAACAATAACTGATTTGTTCTATCCACATACCTAAGCCTTAAGTATTTATGAGAAACAGACATAAGTATAATTAATAACTAAAACTCATACAATAATTCAGGTGTGATTGGAACAAAATGTCTTTAGTCATCAGTCTCATGGTATATCAATAATGTACAGCGGACACTAACTAAGTTGTATGATGATAGCCATGAATTTGAAGATTTTTGGACATCATTAAACAAAAAGTGGAATTTTACAATTAATGGAAATTGTGAAGAAATGTGAAGAAGTTGCAATAAATAAAGATTATAGCAGATATGGCTGAAATGTGGCTCATGACACCTTAATTGCAACTTGCAACCTTGTGGCTCTTTAGCCTCTTAAATGAGACTTGCTCACAACAAACATTATCTTAATTTTCAACATATAATTGCATTTTTAATTGCAAATCATTAAGTGATGCATTTCTTTGTTAATACTAATTTGGTTTCTTAAATTCTATTATGCATATAACAATTTAATTGATTTCAAACTGTGCATTCCAGAGAATTGCAAACAGTTCCATTTATTTTGCACTCACAGGTATATTACTTTTAGAGCAGATAATGACCATTAGGATAACACAAAATATACAATACGAAAGCAGTTTAAAAACAATACTCTCTAATTTTTTCAAGTTAATTTTATTTCAGTCATTTACTGCTTGCATTCTTTCAGTGTAAACCCATTGCTTCACAACAACAGTCGTGATCCATTGTCTTGGAAGATTTGCTATTTTTCCTAGGATACTAGTTTTATTCAATCTTTGCACAGCTTGGGTAACTACTGAAAAAATTTTTTCATGGAGAAAAATTGCTATCCATGCTAGGGCTCTTTCAATTTGGAGAAGAATTTGAAATCGAGATTTTATAGTTAGTCCTTTCACATATGTGCTTTAACTGAAACGTGTTAGGTCATTTATGACTAATTTTCTTCCCATTTTTCGCAACTACTCAAACTAAAATGCTTTAATTACACTTTCTGCACATGAAACCCACCTGTTCACATTCTATATCTTTTTCAGTAATGCTATGCAGGCCCGTGCCAAGCCTAATCGCTATCATTGTGCATCATTCTGCAGAAAGATGCCTAGCGAGCATCTTTCTGCAGTGACGATATTAAAGAGAAACTGCTTATGGTTAAAACTTAAAATGAAGTATTAATAACATAATATGAGCAAACAAAAAAATTACATTTTATCTTTCAGTTTGTGTAAATATGCAAACATTTTGTACTTTGTTAAAACCCACACTCAAACATATTTATTGAAGAATTATACTTATATTTATGTTATAAAAAAGTAACACTGCAAGCGAATCAAAACAGTACACTAAACCCATTGGATACCAAATACATTCTATAACGAAAAAATCGACCACCAAGGAGTTGTCCGATCGAGACAAAAGTTGGTGGATAATGTACAGAACAGAAAATTATTAAAATTTCAGAACAATTGAATGATTTAATTCAGAGTTACAAAGTAATGAGCTCAATAAGGTCTTGACCCATCTCTAGCCTGAATGCAAGCTGCCACACAATATGGCATAGACAGATAAAGCTCCTGGAAGGTCTCCTGCAGTATTTCTTGCCAAATCTGGCAAGGAAGTGTTTGACAAGCTGCAAGACAGTTCATAGCAACACGTGTCGTATGTGGTCTGGCATTATCTTGCTGAAAAATAAAGCCAGGGTACTGCAAAAGGAACAGTAGCAAAACAGCTCTCAGAATGTTGTCGACGTACCACTATGCTGTAAGTGTGCCTCTAATGACGACGAAAGGGGACTGGTTACCACGAAAATGGCACCCCAGACCATAACTCTTGGTTCAGAGCCTGTGTGGCATGCAATAGTGAAAGCAGGATCGGCACCCTGCTCTGAGCGTCTCCAAACACGTCTTCGATGATTGTCACGACACAGCTGGAAACAGGATTCGTCACTGAAGACTATATGTACCCAGTCAGCATCATTCCAACCTGATCAAGACAAGCAAAACTGTAATCTGGCTCAACAGTGTGCAGGCGTGAGTGGCAGGTGTCGTAACGGTTGGTACGAGCATATATTTCACTCTATCAGCCATCTGTGAATGGTCATGGTGGACACTCGTATGCAGATCGCATGTCTGATGGTTGACAGCGATTAATCAGGCACCGTGACGGCTGATTTGATAATCACTCTGTCCTCCCAATCTGTTGGCCTTAGGTCGACCACTACCATCGTGATGCTGAAATCCACCATTGTCCCCCATTCTTGCCAGCATCTTCTAATCACCGCATCAATTCGACTCATATGACAAGCAATTCTTTGATTTGCCTCTTTCAAACTCTGACAGTTGCTCGTAATAAGTTCGAATACTGTGGAAAGGCATTTTTCACTCGTTGAAAGTTATCCTAAATCGCAATGCAACAGACATTTTTAACAACAGTTCAAACATCTGTTGGATGCACAGTTCCAATGCGCTGGAGATCCCACTATTCATTCAATGGACACTAAATTTTAATCATTTGCATATTCTGTCAAAACATTTAGGCATACAAAATGTTAAAGCAACCAAATGACTACTTCTTCGTGCGTCGATTTTTTTGTTATAGAGTGTATATTGCTTAACACTATTTATTATCTTAAAATTAAAAGCAAATTAATTTAAGTATCTAATAAGATTGCACCGAACAAATTGTTGTTGCTAGCGTTGTTTACGACAAGGTTCAAACTGTGATTACAACAGGGCACAAAAATGCTCTACAGCTGATATCTAGGAATATATCCAATTCTTTTCTACACACTGCTATGTTGTTGACAATGATATAGCTTGAAGTTTCAACCCGCGATGCTACATTTTCTCCAAAAGTTTGAAATAACTGCAGTTCATGCATAATATCTATACTATTTATATCACTGATTTTTATCAGTTAATGCTTTTTGCAGTTTTTGACATAAACTGAGCTGATCTTGTAAATATATGTGAACGAAAATACATGATGCCAAAGTGTATGTAAGGGTAGACACGTTCGACAAATTGTCAATTCTTATTTTATGTCTACTGTTGCAATCGTAGTAATTTGTACAACATTTATCTTTGGTGGGTTTTTTTTTTTTTTTGGTGATTGCTTGTTGTTATAGTTATCCTACATAAAAAGGTAAGAGCAGTTACATGTTATGTTAAACATAGGTTAACTTTTTAATTCAGAAAAGCAATGACTTGAACATAATTACTCGAAAACTGTTTACCTCTCATCTTTGAGATGTCTCCTACCCTGTACCTTTTGGTGAAATAAGATAGTGTGCTAGGAGGAAGGGGCACTCAGACGTGGCAAGCTTGAGGCTGCCTTAACACATTTAAATGCTCGAACCCCTAGAGGCGATCCAAGAGGCCGCTAACCTATTGGTCGAGTCGACGAGTTAAGACTGAGTCGACAGGTATACTTAGCAACTCACATTCCACGTTCCTGCCTCGAGGAATGGTAAAAACATCTGCCATCAACAGCGGTCCCAACCCCGGACAACAGAATGAAGTCACTTAAATACTGCCAGACAGACCTGCTAACACTATGTCATAGTATACAGATGTCAGCTTTAGGTGCTCCAGGGGGAAACCAAGGAAGGATATGAATATGCAGTTTTGGTGCTCCAGGCTCCCACTGAGAATCTCAACCAGTTTAAAGGCTTCCTGAATTCACCAACTCCACCGACAGGGGTGTTATGCCCTGGATAACCATGAATATCTGACTATATAACTCCAACAGAATGGACAGGATAGAACCATATGGCCCCTGTCGAGCCTGAACCAGCCATCGCCAGCGATGATGTGAAGAGTGATTTTAAATATTCATGGCTGAGACTGCCTAGGTACAGATCCTAATCAGTAGCTTCCCAGGTTTCATCCGAGTCGATGCCTGGGGCCATTCAAATAAGACAAGAATTTTCCTGTTGAGACAGGCTGTGAGATACACTGCTTGTTTTAATGACTGCCTGGCGCTTTTCCGACTCTACAACTATTGTTGGCGCGGGCCTGAAGCTATGATAATCCTAGGCAGAAATCATCATTTACATAACCAATGGTTGAACCTGTTGAAATTTTTGGAGTCGCAGAGAAGATGAACTTCGCTGGATTGATAACGGTTTCATTTCTGGTCAAATTTTTAATTCAAGTTTTGTCAATAGCCATTATTGCCGATAGAAATCCTTAGCTTTACCAAATCTTTGTTTCAGTAACATTGCATCAAGCAATAAGTGTCTAACTAATCACAAACTTCTTTCTTCTGATACACAGCTTCTGTCAAAATACTGATGTTAGTAAAATCCCTTTAACTCATGATTTTTCTCGCATGTTGCTTGATGAACTTTTTTTCTTCTTAGCCCTACACAAATATCGCATTAGGTTAGAGTCGATGTTAGCTTTCTGGCACCCAGTAGTTCTAAAATTTTTTGTCTCTTTATTCTTTATTCTTCCGTTCTTTTCTTTATTCTTCCATCTACTGCAGCTTCACCAGTTGGCCCAGTTCTAATACCTGCAATACAATTCTTAATATGTCGATATTTATTTTCATTAATCTCTAATCATCTTGTATGCCTAGCATGTTCTTCATAATAGCTTTTAGTCGAAAGGAATATTGTATGACTATTCACTCCCTGATCACTTAAATTTCACATAATCTACTGTGCAATTCTGATTGATTTTAGCCTAAACATTTTGTATTGAACGATGATCATTTATTTTCTAAAGTTCCCCCATATGCCCACAGACTTCAGTTAACCCCTTCCGGTACAATTTAATAATGAAAAACTGTGCATGAAATAACCATTTAATTTTTATTAAAAAAAAACTTGTTTCATTTTATAATTCTTACATATTCTTAATTAATATCCATTTTTACACATTGTTAACCCCTTCCGGTATTATGATGAGTCTAGCTCGTCATCGGTGTTTCATGCCATACGCACAATGACGAGCTACACTCGTCATTCTGCGATTTCAAAGGTTCACTATCATCACTTATTAGTCGCCTAGCACGTTTTCGCTTCCTTGGTAATATTTCACTATCATTACTTTCATTATCAGTATCAGGTAAATGTACACTTATTTCTTCTGATTCTTCATAATCGCTCCAATGACCTTGACCTTCGTACTCTGTACTACTCTTATCCAATATGGTATTTATTATACAACACGTTTTTTTTCTTTTAGCAAAAATATATATCAACCGATGTTCACACCAACTGTTTACAAGAATGAAATCTTACAGACTAACAACAATTTCGCCTCGTCTTGTACCAAGAAATTCTAACGGTAAACAATATGTGATAGTGATATGCGATATTTCCACAAGTAACAAAAGTGTTGCCAAATTCAGTGGACTAGAAATTCTAAACTAAATTAATTATCACATTCAACAGTAACTTTAGTCGCATGAAGAGTGTAGCTCATCATTGTGCGTATGGCATGAAACACCGATGACGAGCTAGACTCGTCATAATACCAGAAGGGGTTAATAGAATTATCACTTTAAAACGACACTCTCTAAAGATGTTAAGTATACATTTACTTTTGTCTCACACTTTTAGTTTCAACTAATACAAATAATGCAATCTCTCTTACAATTTTGCTATATAGAATGCATAAGACATTTATCAAACATGAATAGAAGACTTGAAGGAGCTGCCATCAAATTTGGAACCCAGAACTAGCTGGTCTAATAACTAGCATGCTCACACTATACTACATAACTAGCATGCTCACACTATATTACATAACTTGTGAAAGGTACATAAAAGAAAACAAGCTGAAAATTTCAATTATATATATATATATATATATATATTAGTTCTGACGTTTGTACAGAATACATGCATATATATATATATACAAATATCAGAACTCTTCATTCTTCAACTAATATGCAGCATTCAAGAACAGCTGGATACTTAAAACTGTTAAAGCTCACTCTCTTGACATAATTTGACAAACACATAAGGTAATTCAAGACGAATAGTACCAAAAAATTCTGAAAGTTTCAGATTTTAAATTACATCCAAAGAGGTGCTTTTCTAAAGTTTTATGTGTTATCTTCATTTATTAAATACCATATTCTACGGATTCAAACCATAAAATTCAGTTCAACAGCAATATCGCAAAAGAATTTTAAAATGAGCATATCTTTAGAATTTCCAATACAGTCTCATGTACTGGAGATAAAAATGTTTTCTTTTTTCCCCTCTCCCCGTACAGTGCTGCCACTGCTCGTTTTGAAATCGTCCTGTTTGTTAATAAAAAATTTGTTGAAGTGTTGCAAAATATGAAATCGATAATAAAACAAATTTCAAATTCATATTAGGGCTTTCACATGCCTATATTCTATGGAAGATTATGTTATTCAAATTTGATGGCTCTAAGTACCATTGTTTTATCACAATGCGAGAAACATACATACATTCATGCAGATTCTTCATTATTTAATTTCTTTAAATATAATACAGGGCTCTAATATTTAGTGGCAACAATTTGAAAAGTGATTCGCCGTTTATAGTTTTCAACGCAAAATGCCAAAATGAAATTAATAGTTCTTCAGGGCAAATTGCTCCATTGGACTAAAAAGGACATATCTGCGATCCCTATCATAAATTTATTTTACAAATAAAGACATGAAATGAAAGATTAACTCTCTAACTTATGTTTGACAATACTGGAAACTGATTAGAGGTGATGATATTCAAAATAGTGGCTTCAGAGAAAAAAAAAATTATTGAGGGTTAGAATATGCAAAATCTACATCAGTAATTGTAGATTAGAGCCATTTTTTAGTCATATTTGCTAAAAAAGCACTTCACTGTCACAATATCACAAAGCAGATGAAATGGTTTGAGAGCAAGAGCTATTTATGCAAGAAAAAAAGCATAGATATCCTGATGTTTATTCAAGTCAACAATCAAGCAGTGGTCAATAATGAAATGGCTAGAAATATTGCTTTGAAGCCCCAATAAGTATGTGCATCATACCAAAAGACAAGCAAGCAAAATTATGACATGTGTTGCACAAACTTTTGCAGTTCAAGTTTTACAAGCCTGATAAAGCTTGGGCACTAAAAACTGCCAAAAAGTCAAATGGATAAAGTATAATGTAGGCCTGTAAATGGAACATTTTGCAGGCAGACTCATGTTCTGTGATGAAGCCAAGTTTCATCTACATGGCAAAATGAACAGGTATAATTTGATATTTGTGGCATGAAAAACCTATTATTTACATTGGGAGCATGCACTTAATTCGCTGAAGATAAACATTTTCTGCATCTTAACTAAATGCGATCTGTTTAGACCTTTTTATTTCACACAACCTTGTGATTTATTCCTTGCAGATACTTGAAAGATTTTTTTATGCTCATTTTAAAGCAGAGGTCAGGTGAGGCACTCAGCTCTACTGATGAAACTACATTATCTCAGTAGAGAGTTTTATGTTTATTAAGCAGTTATTCCATTATTTATTTTCACTTCTACTTCTGTGAGCCCAACCAGTATTCAAATTAGTTCACATATTAAGTACAGGGTTCTTAAGAGAAAGCTTTTCGCAGCTGTAGCCTGATGTCTCACTATTATTTCTCTCAGCATCTGTGCAATTTATTTCATCTCTAGTCTGCTAGCCTTAACTGTTAGCAAGAGTTTGAGGGCCTGAGTCAAAGTTTGTCGATTCAATTCAAGCTGTAATTTAACATTTTAATTTTATTTGAACTGTTGTTTCTGATATTCTCACAAGCTGAGCACAACTATTTTTTATACATGGCTTGTGTAATGGCTGGTCTGATAATTAAAAAAGATTTACTTTAAACTATTGAATTTTAGTTACTTTAGTTAGAATTTTAAAACGAGACAATAAGTCATCTGATTGTTTTTATGGATCCTGCAGTAGGTTGGATCCATACACCTCTGTAGTAAGAACTCAGGAACTAAATGATTGTGTCAACATCTGCTGTGTTACAGCCTCCCATCGAACATTTGTGCATGTCTAGAAATTTGTAGAGCTAAATTTTCATTTCACATCTGTATTTGTGAAGTAAATTCATTACAGTAGTCACAACAATCTTTTTTTTTTTTTTAAATTAAATTAGTGGCCAAGCCCGCTAGATGTGTGGGCTACAGCCAAAGCAATATTTATAAGTTCTTTGTTCTGAAAAACTGAAAATAAAATGAACTATTAATTTAATACACTGTACACAAAGTTGCTAGATGTGACTAAAGCAAAATTTATCAATTCTATGTACACCTGAAAAGAAAGTGCATAAAAACATTTTACTATGAATGAAGTCAGTTCATTCTTTCCAAGCAACAACCAATTCGTAAATATTTTCACTGCCAAACTAGGAAAAAAAAACTTCAAGTTAATATGCATATGTTGTTGTTTCAAAGCCTCTTGGGACAGGAAAGCCTACACCAAGTTCAGGAGACCTTGCCGCACAAGCAAATCGCTGACATCGTCCAGCTCAACCGACAGCTGTCTCAGGGAGACACCTATACAATCCAGTAGGTGAGTGGGAGAGGGAACAGGCACAAGAGGGAAAGGTCTTTTCTTCCTCTTTGAATTTCATGCATCGAAGATGCCGACTTCTGAATCTGGCCATGGCTGTTTGGATAGGCCTAGATCTTTTACTGAGAAGTGGCAGGCCTGGTTGTTCAGCGAAATACCATTGGTGAACAGGAGAAATTTTCCATGCCATGTTAGTTTTATGTTTGTAACAGGAATGAATTTCAGTTGGGCATAAATCAGTGGAAGTGGGTGTAGGGAGATCACAAATTTTTCTTGCCAGACCGTCAGCTGTTTCGTTACTTTACACCCTAACATGCGACAGTATCCACTGGAGATATATTGATTTATGCTGTCCAAGCTCGAAAAGTTTAGATAGAATATCCTGACCGGTTTTATAAATGATCTTAGGCCAGTTTTTAAGGTACTAAATGGAGCTTCTGCTGTCTGTCAGAATTCATATAATGTCACTACTTGAACAGAAAGCATAATCAAGTGCTTTGCTGATGGTGATAAGTTCCGATCTGAAGATAGAGCAATGATCAGAGTTTCTGATGCTGCCTGATATCTCCTTCAGGGGTGTTACAATAAATGTCACTCCCTGCTCTACCCTTATCTGATCTACTTCTATCTGTATAAGGGCCTGGGTTAGAATATCATTAATGGTTTCAAGAGGCATTTGCCTGAGGAGTTCTGGGTGACGGTTGTCCTTGACAATGTTAGTCGACAATTCCTCACGGATGTTAACATGATTAAAAGAAGTATCTGGAGCAAAACAGTATAAATGTTTCAACATTTAGATTGATAAAATCCGAATTCCAAACATAACTAAGTGGGCTGTCTCACTTTAGGCATTTATTGTTTGTCCAATTTAAAAAAAAGGCTGAGGTCTCATTATAAGGACCAAAACTCTTCAGCTTGTAAAAATACTTAAAGGAATTCACTTTAAAATGCATTCCCAAAAGCTGGATGTTCGCCTCAAAAAAAAAAACGTCGTTTGGGCAACTATTTCTAAGGCCAGTGATTATTCGCCACACTGAGCTGTACTCTCTCCAATTTCAAGATAGTAGTTGAAGCCAACTGATAGATTTGGTAACCATATTCAAGGACGGGGCGGACTACGGTGATGTAGGTTATTCTAAGGGTAGTGGAATATGCATATATATGACGTCATGATTTAAATTTAACGTAATATAACAACTTTTTCTGAATATCAATAAAAGATTTAATATGGCAATAGCATAACCATGTCATTTATCTCAATCTAAAACAAAAAAGTTGCCAACAAATTTTGATTTGTTAGAATGTAGAAGAGGAGAACTAAAATTTTGTTCTTGAGCTTTCATGAAATCTACCATTCAGCTCCTTTTGTCATAAAATTTGAACACCCCTCTTATATAACAAAAGTTTTCCTTTATGATGATAATACCCCCAATCATCATTTAACTAACAGACAATGAAATATGTCGTATGGTTTCTAAATCCAAAAAATATTGTTACCGATGGGGAAGAAAATAACAGATTGTTAAGAACAAAGATATTGTGACTGACAGTTTACTCGGAATTCTTGTCAAGGTAATTACAGGTTTTGAGCAGTGGAACTTTGGAATTGAACAAAAAATTACCTCTTATCTATAAAATTAAATAGAAAGTATTAGCAGAAAAAACAAAGAAACTTAAACTGCTTAAATTAAAAGAAATGTTTAATAAAACAAATATTCAGTTTTTATTATAAATTTTGAATCCCTTAAAATCATAAATGCTTTAAATGAAATAGTCATTATTTCATAAATGACTACTTCATTATTTTAATTTTATAATTTCTACATAACAAAACAAAAAATAAATAAACATACTGGTTAAATAACTTATTAAATACTTATCAGTTATATGATAAAAGCTTATTGTTTATATCCCTGCTGGCAGATCCAAAGCTTGTCAAGTATCACATGCACTATTTGACAATTTAGCAGCACATGCCGATAAAAAACATTACATTTAAATTTAAATCAGCTTTTAAATTTATGTTTATTACTTTTTCCTATTAAAACTACATTAACATCACATTAAATGAAAATCAGTAACCACAGATATTTTAGTCAAATTTTTCTTTATGTGATTGAATTATTAAGCACTAAATATAATTCTGAAATAGATAACTGACTTGAAGCATTGAACTGCACAAAAACAAACTATTTATTTGACCAGCAAAGTACGACTATCCTAGGTAAACTAAATTAATAACATGCAAAGAATCTAAATAGTAAACTCAGATTTAACCATTAGTGACTCTTCTACCAATAAGTATCTTAACATTTAAAACAAAACAAAGAAAATCAGTTTCTTTACTATATGTAACATATTCTGCTTGAATAGCATAAAACAGATGAAGATGTAATCACATATTACCTCCATAAAGGTCATCAAAACATACAACATGTTCCCCAGACTGTAACAGATATGTTAGACTTAATGCTGTTGCTAATCCAGAAGCAAAGCAGAGAGCTGAAAAGAAAAACAGCCACAGTGAATTCTAAAAACCGATAACTTACAGCTAAATAAGACAATTTTAAAAAATACCAGTAGAAGAAAATGAACTGGTTAGGGACAAAAATATAAGTTATATATATAAAAATTACCCAACTAGAATTCCATATCTTGAAAACTGCAACATACTCAGTTATATGAAAGTAAATTTTAGATTTAATAGACCCAATGGCAAATGGCTTTACTACCACCATGCTATGTGGGGTGACTCAATAAATATGTAGAGTTCATTTTATTATTTTACAATTTTTTCAATTAACTTAAAATATATGGTATAAAACTACTCTTTGACATACAAAATTTCCAATGTAGAAATACAACAGTAATTTATGCATCTGTCATTTAATTCACGCTTCTGAGCTAAAAAATAATTCACATGACTCAAAGAGAAAGTCCGTTTTAAAAAAAAATATTTTTAATGTTTTGAAATGAAAGTAGTTAATACATTTGCTGCAACCAGGAGTTATCTTGCAGGTCAAAGTTTATGTTTAGGTGCCAGCTAAGAGTTAATTCATAGAATTTTTCTATTCTACCTACACCACATACGATTAACTCGTAGTATATTCATGTTCTTTGAAGGTATCTGGCTTTGGTAATAAGAAAAAAACAACAATTTGGCACAATTCAAGAGATTTATCATAAGTAATATAAATAATTATAAAGTAAATTGCCAAGAAACTGTAAAAATAATCAAGCAATTTATAATAATCTTTGTTATAGCAATTGTAAAAATAATGAATCTTTGTTATAAGCAACCAACAACTATGAATATACTTGTAATTAACGCTGTCATAAAACATTTTACTGCAAAAACAGACTCGTATAATTAATAAAGCAATTAAAAGTTATCTAAATTCAATATCTTTCCCATAAATACATGTTTTGTATTTTTACTTTACAGTTAATTAATTAAAATTTGTTGGCGTGGTGGAACCGTTTTTGAAAATGTTGCTCGGCAGTGAATGTGTTAAACCCAAATATAGAGGTGAATGCTAGCTACATAGTATAAAAGTATCTTTGATGATGATAACATGCAACAAATGATTATCCTTTCTGTCTTCAAGTTTACCTTTTACAAAGAGAAATTTTTTCATGAAAATTAATGTACAGAAAATTCTATTTACTTATCTGAATAATTATTTTGCTGGAAATGTTACCTAAACTCCATGCTGTTTCAAATATATTACATTAATAATTACGTATTAACCACTTAAAATTCACTCTAATTTTAACTAGCATGGAATGCATTTAAAAAAAAAAAGAGAGAAAGATCTATGTAAAATCTCAAAAGTAAGAAATAACCCTTAGATTCAAACTGTAGTTTTGGACAAAGGTATGTCTTCATCAAGAAGAAATATCTTTTCCTTTATTTCCAGCACAATATATTTAGATACTGTTCCGTTATCAAGATTGGATTCAGAAATGTATGCATACATGCATGATGGAAGAATGTGCTTACCTTTGCATGTATATATTGAGAGTACGAATGTATGTATGTGTATACACATACACATATATGCACATACACACGCATGGTGCATACATTATACATTTCTGAATCCAGTCCCGATAACAGAAGAGTACCATATATAAACCCAATATCTAAACAATATACCTAATAACTTCATAGTTACCTGGAGAATAAAGACTAGTAGTAGCCCTCAAAATTGGTAATGTTTTATTTTAAATTTATGCCTATTTAAGGTTGTACTTTTTTGGCCTAATGTTAAATAGCAAGGAATAATTAAAAAGTGAAGCTAAGTAACTAGACAACCTAAGTTTCTTCAAAAACTAGCAAATAATACTTGGCAATGTTTTGAGCAGCTGCCTACAACTAGCAAAATGTTCAACTTAACCTACAACATGTGCCAACTTCCATTAAGTGATTCAGTTGAGAGTTCAGGAACAGTCTGATGTACTGTCCCAATGGAAAAAATCTTCAGACTGATTTTGTCCCGCCTCCTCAATTCTTCTGTTGTTTTACATCCTCTGATTCATTATATCTGGAATGATATCAGATATAAAACAAAATCATTGGTTTATCAGATCTCCTGAAATTGAAAGGCTTCGACAACAGACATGGTGCGGAATGATAAAAGCTCCCAACACTAGTCGTGACAAATGGAACAAATTATTGCACCTGTGATGTCAGAAATATATTACGTGACACATCATGAAAACTTAGAAGCAGTGACTTCCAGGGAAGCACACACAATTTTTGCATCTTCATAGACAGGTATATGAAGGTAAGCCCTTGCAATGTCTAATTTAGATAACACTGTTCTGCCATGAAGAGATTGAGCAAAATCTTGTATATGTGTGACTAGGATATGAATCAAAAAAATGTAACTGAATTAAGTGCTCTGTAATCCCCAACTGGTCTAATGCCAGTATGCTTTTTATGTACTACAGTAGATGTAATGAGCAGTTACTTTTAGAGGGTCAACAAATTCCCTGTTCTATCATTAATTCAAACTCCTTTTTTGTTTCCTGATAAACTTCAGGTTAGAGCCATCTTGCTTTGGAGTGGATTGCTTGCCCTTTAGTATCAATATAATGAATCGTGTCATGTTCAATTGGTTTGCTATGAAAAGAAGAATTAGCTAGTCTGAGAAATTGTCTAAGAATTTGGTGATATTGAGAGCATTCCGAAACAGTTTTAACATTCAATTGAGTGTTGTGCTCCAAGTTGCCACTAGTAGCAAGAGTTGTTAATATATCTTTTTTTTTTTTTAATCGACTAGTACTCCAAAATGGATGAGAAAATTGCCACCTATTAAGAGAACTGAAACATCAGCTATTATGAAATCAAATTTAAAAGTTCGTTTGAGATTGAAATTTAAAATTAGTTGCTTAATGCCATGTGTTTTGATTTTAGTATTATTTGCAGCAAATAGCTGTAGAGTAGTAGCACTAATATGCTTTCCTTTTGGCATCAGAAGGCAAGAAACATCACTATCTGCGTCAACAAGAAACTTCGTGTTAGTGTGCTTGTCATATATGTGTAATCTTTTGGAAGTGTTCGCTGCTATTCCAGTATCCATGACTTGTTTCGGAATAGCGGCGGAATTTACATGTTTTCCGCATGAAATGAGCACGGAGTATATTTACGAGCATCAGCTTTAAATTTCTGGTAATAATAACAATAACCAGTGCTAGCATGATTTGCGTGCAAATTATGTTGCTAACTTTTAAAACAACTGCAGTTATTGCAGTATCTTGGATTTTTATTGTACTGTTTTCGAGACAATTGTTCAACTTGCTTAATGAGAGCCTCTATTTATCTGGTCATTAAGCTTAGTGCTGAGCTCTCAATTTTGTCCATTATTTGATGTTATGCAAACAGTGAGTTCTGTATCAATTGTGATTTCTGACACCTTATCCGCTATCTGGGATAGACAATTTGAATCTGCATCCGAAGCGGATAAAATTACCTTCATATTGGAAGGAAGTCTTTATACCCACAGATTTTTTAGGAAATCATCATGTATTTTGTTAGACACTTTCTCTTTCATTTGTTTCTAAAGGAAACTAGGTTTTTTGTTTCTTACTTGTAATTCTGATAAAAGTTTATGGATTTGCTGTACGTTGGAACTCTGCGATTAGTCTGTTTTTTAAAGTTAGATATTTGTCCGTTTCAGGGGGTGTTACAATTAAATCTGACACATGTGGTAAAGTTGATGTGGCTACATTTGCTACAATAAGTGAAAATTTCATGTTATCATTGGTAATTGCAGCCAAATCAAATTGGATCTCACATTGTCTTAGCCATAACACAATATTCGATTTCCAAATGTGAGGTACTTTCAAGGCTAGTCTATGAACTTGATCAGTTAAAATTTCATGCGGTTCATTCATTTTCCCCGATCAGCATTCGCTGCCTCCCAAAACAAAAAGGGGAGAATTTCATCTTAGTAATGGAGTGGGGAAAAAAGGTCAGTGGCCTTCACCCAATCAGCTGTGTTTGACTGCATTATTTATAGGACAAGCAAAATAAGTAAAGAAAGGAAATAAATATATCCAGTGTTCTTGCTTTTGTCAGTTCAGTTCAGTGGAACAGCAGGCACTTGCCGAAAACATTTTTTGAATAAGCACAGTTGAATATAAAGCATCTAGTAAGCACACACAAATCACTGAACATATGGTGCTGTACACAAAATAACTACACATTTACCACACTATCACAAACACCAACACTTCAAAGTGAGAATTAGATGCTTCTGTCTTGGAGAAAACCTTTACTGAAGATGTACATCTTTTCTGGATATTCCAGAGAAGATGAAAGCGGCATGAAGACTTTCAGGGTGACGATTGCTGTCGGAGAGTCGGCTGCAGAAGATTGATATAATGTCCGGTTTGCGATAAGAGTAACTTGGTATTTCTTTTACTATTCGCTGCATTACATCAGGCTGTATAAGAGGTGTTTCTTAGTATTAAAAGTTTTTATCGCAACATCCAAATGGAGCATTTCGCTGTGCGGTTGATTTTCTAGACAACCACAATTATGTGAAGATGCAGTTAAAGAAGCTTTTCTGGATGAATTGCTGTCGGAAGAGTTCTTGATAGTTTATTTCATTAATGCAGTCCTTGATCACCACTGGAGGATGATTGGCAGTTACCACTTTATTGAATGGTGGCAGGTAGTGCATCGGATTCCTTATAATGATTGGTACATCTGTGAGGTTGCCTGATACTGCATTATTGAACTTAAAACACATTTATTACAATTATGAGAAACTCTTCATGAATACATATAATTCATGAATAGGACACAACATTATTGACGTGAATTACAGTCCTTGTGACATGAGGGGTCTGCTAACATGGGTCTCTCTAGTCGAGAGCTCAAGAGCTTTCTAAGTCTCTCTAGTCGAGAGTTCAGGAGCAGTCTGACGAGTTGTCCCGACGGAATAAATCTTCAGACTGATTTTTCCATGGCTCCTTAATTTTTCTCTTGTATTTTACATCCTCTGATTCATTATATCTGGAACAATATCAGAGGAAAAACAAAATCATTGATTCATCAGCCCTCCCGAAATCAAGAGGCTTTGACAACAGACATGGTGCATAACGCTAAAATGTCCTGACACTAGTTATGAAGTTATGTCTCTTGTGCTGTAAACTGGAATGAATTATTGCATCTGCCATGTCAGAAACATCTCACGTGACACATTGTAAAAGCTTGGAAGCACAGACTTGCGGGGACCACACACACGATTTTCTGTGTGATCCGTCGCATCATAATAGACAAAAACCTTCCATTAGAAATAATTTTTTTATTTACATCACTGAAAGAATCACAGATGCAGGTGTACTTGAATACATTAAAATCTATTTTAAACGATTAATTTGAAATATCTAACAATCAAATTGCATACTAATAGTCAAATTTCATATCCACTGGGCTCAGAAACAACAGTTTAAAGGTGAAAAGAAATAAAATGCCTAAAGTTTTACAAGTTTCAAAATGCAAGCGAAGTGACAACTGTCTGTAACACAGCCAAAATATAGGACCTCAGACTCGAACAAAACTGTTCTACTATGCATCTGTAGGTTTATTATGGGTTAATATAACGAAATACGTCTCAGTACCTTGTGTATATTCTCAAATTGCAGAAAATCCCCGAAACTGTGAATGTAAACCCCCATTTGAAGGTCACAGATTATACAGTGAAAGAAGCTTTCTAGATAATTTTTGCAGACTTAAAGTCGAAATTGTGAATAAATTTTGAACTATGATTAGCAATCAAAAACTCATAAATTTCACCTTTTCAGACATAAGATTCATGTTCCTTAATGCTCTTTTCATTTGCCCGATATATCTCTAACTACACTGACAAGATATGCTATAAATCCCCAAAGAATAAACTGAATTTGATTGACTACTGGAGAATTAGATTTACTTAAAGCTTTTCACATTCAAAAAAATTTAACATGTTTAGTTAATAATTTTAATCCTATCCTACCTAATGCTTTTAAATCTCTATTATGTTAATTTTTCCATTTTCATTATTATTTCATAATTTCATATTTATACCCTAAGGGAGTCGAGAAAGTATGCCACACATGGCATACTCTCTTGACTTCTCTTGAAATATGTTTGTAACTTGGTTTTTCATTTGCAGATTTCTTTTCTCCTGATGAAGAGAAACTTTGTTCACCCTTGAAATCAATAGTTTCTATGCTAAAAATCTACACCTATCACAAGTTGTTGCTTCACTTTTATGATTTAGTTGAGGCGTGCTTCTCATTACTGCATTTCGTAGCATAGTATCATAATCTGCTAAGTACTTTATTTAACATTGATAATGTTTTACTTGTATAATTTATCTATTAAACTTAGTTGTAATTATCTATGTTTCCTGCAAAATCTTGTTCCAATGTTCTAGACCACCAGCAATTTTTTTTTAGAAATTTGTGAAAAGGGAGAAAGAATTAGATTCTGAGAATAGCATCTCACTTTAGCATATGCTTAATGCTTCATGAATGTGCAGTACACATTTTTTCATAATGAAGCATGTAGAAGAATTCTTAATTTCACTTTGGCACTAAATAAAACAGCTTCCAGTTGGAAGAAACAAAATAATTTATTAGCCTAAATCTGTAGGATTACTAAATTGGTGGCATAGCTGCCTCTTTGTTTGGCATATATCTCAAACCAAAATGCACTACCAAAGTTTATTACTGATTTTAAACCTACAGAATAACTTATATCTCCGATTTCAACCAAACAAATCATTCTTTGCTTTCGTCAACCAATGGTCATATACCACATGACTATCAACTTATAGCAACTTACGACTCATGCAGCAATGTTTAAAATAACATTTTTCTTTCAATATTAGCAAGTGAATACCAAAGAACATGGTAAACATTTATGTTGACATTATGTTTAGGGATGATTACATATCTCAGCCAACTGTGCTACAAAGTGTTAAGTGTATTGACAAGGAAAAATTTCTTGTCAAATTTCTTTCCATATGAGAAAAAGCGGAAAAAAAAGGGTTTTGTAAATGACGTTCATAGGTCAAAAGATTACATATGGTGCTGTTTAAAATAAGAATAACAGATTTATTGAGCCTTAAGTATATGTGAGAATTAATTTATTCAGGACTCGGATAAACTTTAGGCATACACAGAAAATAGACATAAGTATAATAAATAGCTATCTATAATAATAAAAGCAAGTGTAATGTGTCTGTCTGTCTGTCTGTCCATTTGTCTGACCGAGCTCTCCAGCCAAATCTATCGCACGCAGGGACCTGGAATTTTTTTACACGGAAGCACAAAGGGGCTGGCCACCAGACCTCGAAGCCCGATTTTCGATTTTTGAATTAGAAAAATTTTAAAAAAATTATTTTTTATAAAGTTTTTGTTCTTCAGTTTTTGTTTCTTAATTTGCATTATTGTGTTGCTATTATTGTGATTTGTTGCTATCATTTATTTTCAACTTATTAAATCGATTTATAACAATTCCACCATCATGACCGGACATGCTGCAGGCGAAGATGTGTTTATTTCAAGAATTCCTATAATCCCTTCCGATCTCCCGTTTCAGTTTAAGCGTCTACAATTCCCTGTTCGTTTGAGTTTCGCGATGAGCATTAATAAGGCACAAGGACAATCTCTCAAAGTTGTAGGGCTCGACCTCCGTAAGCCGTGTTTCTCCCATGGTCAACTGTACGTGGGTTGTTCAAGAGTTGGTAATGCCGATAATCTACACATCTTAGCTCCGAATGGAAGAACATTAAATATAGTTTATCCCGAGGCTCTCTAACGAAAAGGACAATCTAAAGAAAAATTATTGCCACTCTCCACTCTCCCAAACTAACTCTGACTGTCATGCTTTAAATGATGATGTTATTGTTTAGTGCTCTCTTGAGAGCATGAGCAATAATCCGAATGGTGCTGCTTCCCAGTGCTGCAGTACCAACAGACATTAATCGGTCAGGGGCCCTTGCGACCCCAGCCCGAGCTCCACAAACATACACAAACACTCTCCTCTTCTAATTCATTGTCATCTAAGTTTAACTTACACTTAAATTAAAAATTTAATTGGTTCTCAACTCCAAATTTCCTGTAAGCAGGATGTTTTATTTCATCCATGTTTTCGTTACTTTTTATTTTTTCTGTACTGTACTCTCTATCTTTCCCTTTCAACTCTTTCCTATCTTTGATTTTGAATTTTTTATGTTTTACTTTTCTTTAAACTTCAGACCAATGATTATAACCACATGACTACGGTTTCCTAGCATGTGCTAATATGAGGTCTGTTCTCATTTAAACTAATTTTTTAACAGATGGCTCATGGTTAGGATATATTGTTCCTTTTTATCGACGGGGAATGTTGTGTGTGGGGGGGGGGAAAGAGAGAGAGACAGTCTACATGTCCTACACTACTATTCCTGCGCTATTCACTTATCTGCATTTTCTAAATTCACGGGCAACGCCGGGCGGGTACAGCTAGTATTAAAATAATTCTAGCTTAATTTCCTCAGTGTGTGATAAAAGCAAAACAAAATTTAGCAAACAATATGTCTCTAATCACTAGTCTCATGATATATTGCCAACAGCGTATAGCAGACACTAGTTAAGCTTTATGGCAACTGCAAATTTGAAAAATTTTGAATATCACAAACAAAAGCAAAATTTCCATATTAATGGATTGTGTGAAAAAGTGTGGGGAACTAATAATAAATGAAGATGATATAACAGAAGTTTTCAATTGCAATAACAATCCCCAATCATCAATTAACTAATGAATGGTGAAATCTGTAGTATAGTTCTAAATCCAGAAAATATCCCTATCAGTAATTAAGAAAGTGACAGAGAGACTGTTGTGAGGGGGAAAGGAATTCAACTGAAAAATTAGTAAAAGCAATTATGGGATTTGAACAACAGAACTTCGAACAGAATAAGAAATTACGTAATTAAAGAGAAAATATTAACAAAAAAACAAAGCAATTTAAATATCTTACTTTGAAAGAAATGTTTCATAAAGCAAATAAATAAATTTTGAGTTTGTTTTGTAAATTTTTGATTCTCTTAGAGTTATAAATGCTTCATTATTTCATAAATAAACTATGTAATATTTTTTAATTATATAATTTATATATCTTACTGTCTTGTAAGATGTTAGTTATTATGCTAGTTACTATCTAGCGAGATGTATAAATTAAAAAATTTAAGATGTATAAATTTCAAACCTACAGAATAACTTATATCCTTGATGCTAACCTGCCTATATCCTGATGCTGCTTTGCTTTCATCAACGAATGGCCACATACCTCATGAGTGTCAACTTATGGCATGCAAAACAACTCACAACTGATGATCAGGAAAATTCTAAAACCTGGAATTGCCAAACTCCCAACAAATCTAGATTTCAGAATTCGTACTATGTAGTATTTGCTACTATTCAGTTTCACATATCCAAGATAATTCCTGGAACACATAACCTGCTGATAAAGGTTACATGGTCAAAAATGTGATAAGAAACAAAAACATGTTAATATAATTAATCTCACCATATTTGGCATTTTCTAATGATGCCAAGCATTCTTCTAAGGATTGTCTAGTTGGATTTCCACTTCTAGAGTAATCAAAACCCTATGAAAAATAAATTGTTAGTTAACATCACATCTTTGTTGAATAGCCACAAAAAAAAAAAAAAAAGTTGAGAATTTAAGAGAAAAAGTTCAGATAAAAATGTAAATATAGAACACGATGTGAGAAATTTTATATTATATGAACCACAACTTGAGATTAAAATATATTAGAGAATTTGCCACTGTGCACACTGTTAATATACTGTATTCCATAATCAAACCCTAACTTTAAATGAACTTAACAATTTACATCCCGAACATGCTAAATTACAGCATATGATACATCTGTTAAAATCCTGGAAACTTTCCAGTCAACAAAAAGTATATCATAAAATGTATTTATAAGAACGTATTTAAATTTACTACTCATTGGTGATGATTTTGACCATATAAATAAATAAAAAAAAAATCTGATCCTGACACATGAAATTATATACATTTTTGTTGCACTTCAATTAAACTTATTTCATGAAATTACTCTAACTTAATTAACTGATCCCTTGAGGCAAGTTGAAAACGATATAAAAAATACAAATTTTGAAACTGAACATACGAATTTAATTTCTATCCCATGGGAGGTCAAACTTCTTGTGTCTTTATTTTTTCATAATGAGCATAACAAATTCCTAATTATAAGTAAAGGAACTGGAAGACTGCATTAAAAGTTTGATTTCATTACATGTTTTTAAAAATTGATTAGTTGTTTAAAAAATTCACATCGTCAAAACATGAATTTTTCATCATTTAAAACTCTGTAATTGGAAGTATATGATTGTGACGAACGATTGCAAAAATAAAGGCCAGGCAAAGAATTTTAAGCCAGATGAGGGAGGCGGATATATTTATAAATATCTAATACATTTGGTTGAGTATATTCATACACATTTGGGAACTGCAATAAAAAAGCAAGGTGTGCAACTAGATGTTATAACAGTTCCATATACAAAATTCCAGTATTCTATAGCTAATCATTTTTGAGGTATGTGAAATACATATGCATGTACATATGTATGCACAGATGTTATGAAAGAAAATTCTATTTTAAATCCATTTTACAATCTTTTTTGTAATACAGACATTTATTTCCTGCATATGTATACACATCATGCAAAAAAATATCCAAAATGGATATTTCCATTGGAATTTTTGTGATTACAATACTTCCTTTATTTTGTACAATGAAATTGAAAAGCTAATTGTTTCCAGATTTTTTGTTACTTTGTTTTGTTTACTGCACTTTTCTAATAAGCCAAAGATTTAAAAAATGAGCATCTGCCTGTAAGCTATTAGCAAAAGTTTGAATGATGTTTCCACAACCACCACTTACAGAATTTGGGATTGACATCAAGAGCAATTCTGTTCTCCATAGATACCATAAATGTTTCATAAACATACAGAAGTTTTACCCAATAATATGAAAGCCAGCCTTCATTAATCACATACCAACTGGGATAAACCAATAAATATTTAAAATGAAGCATCTGATATAAATTTAAATATTTATTTTGAATTACTAGCTATTTGCACATCCAGCTGCCTATAATAGTCATTATTTAAAAAAAAAAAAAAATCTATATAATGATTTTAACCCTCTCAGCATTAGGTTTTCTTATTCATTGTGCATGATAATTTCTGCCAGCTTCTAATGTACCTGATTTTGATTTAGATGTATATTGGAAGAAAAGGAATCAAGGTGCAAAGTGGAAGAGTCATTTTTTAATTTTAATCAAGAAAATATCATTTATTCATGACATTTTGAGGGACTTTGAATTTCAGGTCTAAGCCCATAACACTCGGTAGGTTAACGAGTCTAGCTGCTGTCATGGGATCATCTAGTACTCAATAAAAATATTTACGAAGAATAGCATTTATTGCTTTTAAATATTAGTTTCTTAAACAATAACAGGTAGATTAAATTTGAAATTAAAATTAAATATTTTGCACTTTGCTGAATGGCGGTACAGCAACTAGCACATGAAAGATAAAAATATTGTATTTCAGCTAGAGGCAATGCATTTCTTCAGAATTGCTGAGTTCATTGATTAAATTTGAAAGATATATTTTATATTTTGTCAAGTGGCAATACACTGCTTTTAAAACCACTAAGTATGTAAATCAAAATTTCATTAAATTCATACAAAATATCAAATAACTATAGAAAAATTCAAAATTTGAGCTTTGAGGGTGCACATATTCAAATGAATGTTTATATATTTTCAAAATTTAGTGGTCTAGGTGCTGCTATTTTTTTACAAAGAAGGAACATATATATATAGAATCTTTATTATTTAACAACAGAGATGAAAGCGAAAAATAAGTCACTGAATTTGAAGGTAAAGACAAATATGTATATTCCAGAAATAGAAATGAAAACAGAAATTGAAGAAAACCCGTAATAAGGAATAATATAATCAAAATATGTTTGTCCCAGCTGATAAATGCACTAAACAAAATATAGTTAAAACTACCTGAGAGATAAAACAGAAATCTCAGTTTGTTTTTGAACATAAATTAAAAATATATAGATTTATACTTTTCATATTATCAACTCATTTCAATAGTAGTTTAAAACGTTAAAGTAAAAAAATAAAAACAGTTTTTTTTTAATTCCCTCATTAAAAAATACTAAATAAAATAAAAACTTTTATTTTTACAGATCTTAGTCATAAAAATAATGAGAAACTAAACTTGCTACTTATTCACCAGTTATAAGCAGCTTCCTTAAGCATCTAATAAACCTTGAAAAAAAAAAAAAAAAAAA